>JAHWFP010113348.1:161966-176656 GCA_023313725.1 Lithobius niger
CATCATAACTATTGCAATTATGCTCAGATTTTCAATCTGTTTTCACAATTAGTCATGTTTGACGCTCGCGTATAACTTTGTAATTCACTTTTGTGCTGTATCTTGCGCCATTTGGAAAACAGAATGCTGATGATCTTGAATGCTGTTTTCAAGGTCATTGAAAATATCTTCATTGGCTTCCCCATATCTGACTGACATTACAAATATGTCTTCAGAATTAACGTAGGACCATTATATCGACAATTATTTGCGTGTGACTAGACTTTTAGACCACCCTGTATAAATTGATTTGTTTTTCCTTTTAACATGTAACAAATTTGTCATTCGTTGCAGTTGTCATATCTAATTTTACACATTAACTGAATTATTTCAGGTAACATAGAAATGGTTACGAATATAGTACGAAAATTAAATAAACGTGATGTAATTTGGATTATGAATGATTTTGATGGAAGACCACAAAACGCATACCTTGTGGAAATGCGTTGCATGGGTATTTCTTGGTTTCACTGATTTTAAGGATTTAGTTTTTTTTTCCCACGCAGCTTTACATCTTACTCTTACGCTCCGATTTTTGCACTAATTTATTAAGATTAAGTATTATAGTCACAACTACTCGTTATTTTGGAAAAATCTTTGATCTGCAGAAATTATTCAAAATTTACTTTAAACTGTAACGTTCGTTACAGTTCGTTGTCTGAAACGTAATTAAATTTAAGCATGGACAGTTTAGCTCGTAAGTAGTTGAATTATTAAGCATCTAATGGACGTAAATATAATCGATACGCTGAAAAATCCATTAAGAAAATGAAATAATTACGAATGAAATGCCCCACTGTTTTATAGCAAAAACGAACAAACACTGCCACCCAATCTCTTCAAGAGTCGAGTCAACCTCTTAATCGAGACAAAAAAAAACACCTACAGATCTGATTTATTCTATTTCTCTACATGCTAAAACTTTTATGCATGAAATTACATTTCGTAAAATTCGACAAAGTCAAAATTTGCACATTTTCATAACCTAGACACACACTATGTCTTGCTAATTTTCGACTCCAATCTGTCGTCTTCAGGCTTTAGGTTTTTCGGACTTCCTTCTTCCTACTGCATCACTCTTTCCTTCCGAAAAAACTAAAAGCCTGAAGAAGATGCCAGGTTGGAGTCGAAAATTAGCAAGACGTACTGTCAATCTAGATTGTGAAAGTGTACAAAGTTTGACTTTGTCGAACTTTACGAGTTCAATATTTCAAAGAATGTACTGTCTGCAACAATGTTCTGGAAATTGCATATTTAGTGAAATTTTAATGTTAAGAGTATTAATAATTTGCGTCAACTTAATGTAACCACATTTTTTAAAGTACAGTTGACTAAGGTTCTAAAATTGGATACCTAATCACAAAAACTGTGATAAGGGGGGGGGGGGGTATTTGGATTAACGTCCTGTTAACGGCTAAGGTTATAATGGGATGGTGGAGGACATTTTTTAGGGTCTTTTACATGTCCCAATCTACAAGAGCACAAGCACGATTCCAGGACTCCTCTCTTCTCGAATACCTGAAGGTGGGCTGCACGAGACAACTGTGACGCTTCGTTTAAAGAAAACTTCCATCCAATCACAAGTCATAGCCGATTGCACACTAAATTCAAGTGCCCTTACCCAGCATTAAATGATGAACACTTTTTTGACGAAGTTCTGCTCTCACATCTCAAGAATATTCGTATGCTTATTCTGGTGAAAACAAAGTTGCGTGTGTGCGAGTTACTGGGCCCATACTTATGTTCACCCGTGGCCTACAATCCAAACTAACCCCCCCCCCCCCCCCATCTAACCAAATTTACGTATGTTCTGCTCGGACGGATGAACCAGCAGTTAAGAGTTTTGACTTAGTGAAAATACTAAAAGAAAACATGCTTTCTTTCCAACATTAGCTTATAATAAAGACCATTTTTTTTTTTATTTCCAATCCTTGTTTATTCCAATTCTGTAAGCTTTAAGGCAAAGCTCTCTTCCTTCCCCCTCCATTGTGCTCTGACGTCACTCACCCAGTGTGTGGGTGGGCAATGACGTCACGCCAGTCCGAGTTGAAGGTTGGCACGCGCTCACCCTCCAGTACGTTGATATAGTGTAGGGAGGCAGAGAGTCGACTACCAAGGCCACTCAAGTATTTTACATCCACGTGGGTAATTCGCAAACACGCCACTCGCGCTCGACATCACAACAAGCAACCCCCGATAATTGCAGTCGGCTTCTCGGTACGACTTTACTAATATTATGGAGGCGCTTTTTGCGGTTACGGTTCATTAGCAACAAAACAAAACACACCATACCAAAAAAAAAACAGTACGGGCAAGTAATAAAAAGTTAGGAAATGTAGTGACAAAACGCGAAGACCACTAATATTTAATTAACACTTAATTTAGGCACATATCGGGTGCAACTTCTGAATGGTTCGCAGTTGGTATTATCCCACTACGTAGGCGCACACAAAAATAACACATCTGTAAAGTCTAGCTGTAGCAACAACAATAATTGTAAAAAAAAACCAGTTTCGTGATGAATTAACTCAACGCAAATTCGAGACAGCAGAACTAATCATAGTTAGACTACAAATCCTTCCACACATTCGATTGCGATATGTCATCACAAGCTGTCCTAATCATCTCGCACTACATTAGATCAGCAAATTAACGGCAGTTGTACAATACAACGCAGCAGCGGATGATTAACGTATGTAAACTACCGTTGCCGCAAAAATGTTTTAACAAAAACCAGCAGATCGGATTAAAAAAAAAAAAGCAACCGTCCCCTATTACATGCTACGATGCCGAGTAAGGATAGACGTTTTCCATGTATGAACAAACCATTCTCAAATCTTCGCATCTCTTTAAAGCTAAACTGTCACACTAATACTAAATGGCAAGACAATCTCAGTATTATTTAAGTCGCAACAAAAATAAATTACTGCAAAAGATGTCGATTAACAATTGACGCATTTTTTTGTTAATTAACTACAATAATCATCTTTTTTACCCAGCTACAAGTTATGCTGCACGATCAAGTATGACAGCCAAACGTCGACTGTATCGAGAAATTTCTCGGGAAAAAATGACCTGTGAACATGACGGTATCGCACGAACTGACAGGACTAATTGGTAACAATTATTGTTCTTTTTGCTGGATTTTAAGAAACTGTCTTATCCTCAGGATATAAAAATGTTATTTGATTAGCTGACAGCCCCCTTCCCCAACCATTTTCAAATGACAACTCGATTGACCAGTGTCCTGAAAAAAATAAATAAACCGTGATAACAGCAACTTTTGTTACCTTCTTTCTACATTGCTGCCTTTAATTGACAAAGCTGGCCAACGGTTTTCCGTCGATATCAAATACGGTTTATCAAAATTACGTAACACCAAGTGTCGAGGACCAAACGCAGTGAACATGAACCAGATCATTATTAATATGTCCTTACACGGTACACCCAAAAAAAAACAAAAAAAAAAACGATGGAACGACTTGAGGAAACACTACCAAATATATTAGTAGATAATTTTAAAATATGAGTCCAATTTTGCCAGTTGTAAAGGTCGCTTGCAACTAGTACCATTATAGTGGAGCGATCTCTCTTTCTCTTTCCTGGCACAACCAACGACTTACTCCAGGCAAACAAGATGCCGGCCGGTAAAATGGCGAAAAGCTTTTTTCCAACTGCTTTACTCACCTTAACTTGTGCGATACAGGCGAGGGGCAGGGCCGCCATCAAGCCACAACAGCCCTTGGCCGACCAGGGCATTATCCCTCCCCCGCCCGACCAGGGACGCCGGCCTCACGGTCAGCTCTTCCTCGGTCTCGCATCCAACCTTCTTCTTGGCCAAGCCAACTGCTTATCGACTACCTTGGCCTTCCCATTGACGCCTGGCCGCTCTTTCCTTCCATTGATCCGCTCTGCCCGCCATTGACAACAACGCCGTCAATGAAACGCACGAGCCAGCCTGCTGCATGGAGGCCAAAAGCCCCGACAACTTTAAGCGATGGGGAGGGGAGAAGGAAAGGGGGGTGGGGAAGTGCGTGGATTGAAATAAAATGTTAAAGAAACGAGTCGTGAAACAGGCTACGTCCAAAACACAGGACGGAACTGAGTATTTTTACGATTATTGTACAAGCGAGTAAATGACTGCTCTTTTGATACTGTTTTAGAATGCTTTAAAAATTTCGCAATTATGACTAGCTTCCCTGCACGTAGCCACAGGCAGCTGAGACACGTGCATCGGTACTTGAAAAAATTCCCAAGGTAACCATTTGTACGCTCCAGCTAATAATACGCCCTACCCGTAAGCTGACTGGCTAATCTGGAATTAGGAAAGTTTCCCAAAGATTTCACTTTGCGTGCGGCAGCGACTGTTCAAATAAAAACCAAGTAAAAAAAACAAAAATCAAATAACGCTGGCTCGCGTAGATGTGCGACTCCCAATGTACAAAAATAGGGTTGGTATGTAACGGCGGCGCTACCCATTTTGCCATGATTGAATGACGCAGCCCCCAGCTCGGCTTGCGCTTAGGTACGCAGAATTGTCAGTACAGAACTTAAAAAAGCTAACTAAAATGCTATGCATACTCCTTTAATTTAATTACATTTAACAACATTCTCAGGGACGTGCACACAGGGAGGTGTGTGTGTGTGTGTGTGTGTGTGTGTGTGTGTGGGTGGGGGGGGGGGGGGGGGGGGGGAGGACCGACATTTGCTGTAGCGGAGGTGAAAAAAGAGACAAAAATGGCAAAGATAGAAAGTCGTGCAAAGAGGGGCAGAAAAGTGGTAAAATCACCACACAAAAAAAAAGTCCTCCGAAAAAACACATTAGTTGTCCTTGCCTTCTCTGGATCACTGTGCACTCACTGAGGATTCTTGACCGTGTACGAGGTTTTTTTTACCTCTAAACTCTTGTTCAGTTTGGTAGTGTGGATTCAGACGATGCCTCATCAGGTGCAACCAGGAACAAATGAACATGTTTGAAAGAGGGGCGGCCCCTCGTCCACAGAGTGGGCTCGCATGTTCATTTGTTCCTGGTGCAACTAACTAGCGAGGCGAGGCGAATGCCTACTTGGGAAGGCTTTCCTGTCGGGCACAAACAGCTTCTGAACTCAGACTATCAATTTGGCAGGAGTACATAGAAAAGGAGGAGGGGGAGCGAGAGCTGGGGGAAGGAGAAGACAAGGGAATTTGCCTCTCCCCTAACTCCCCGTCCACTCAAACTCAAAACATGTAATAGCTATCATAATAATTCCCTAGCTTTATAAAAGATAAGCACAAGGATCAGTAAACAATGCCTTCAGTAACACGTAACTACATGCGCGACCGTTGTTGCGTGCTTACTGCTTCGTATACTAATGTTACATCGGGAAATGAACAAGAATTACTTGCAAGTATTCTAACCCCAATGTGACCCCTTTTGCTACAGAGAACACCAAATGAATAAATGATTACTAGACGAGTTGCTGGCTGATGCTTGCTCATTCGACGTCGTCTCGCTTCAGTGGAGGACATCTCTTGTTGAAACACTTATGTGCAGACAGACAATTCCACACCAAAACACAGTCTTAACATTTTTGTGCATTAGGCTAATTCTGTTAGGTTCTATTCTTCCACCAGACTGACCTCACGTCACTATCTGCACCCCCCCCCCCCCCGGCCCAGTACTAGTTTTGAAATTGTATCCCTGTGTAAAAAGGGAAATGATTGAACTAACGTCCTTTTCAACTGATATTGGTTATATCGGGAGAATGACAATATTATTATTTTTTTATTCAAACGAATTGCGCTGCTTTACTGCAAAGTATTAGTGATGCCACAGCTGACCACCAAGAACCAACACATCGCTTATATTTTTGTGTTAGTACCGCACTATACATGGGTTTTCTTGTTTCACTTAATTTTTAAAAATTGTTGCTTTGTACAAATTTGTGGATTTTAAATTCAGTTTGTAGGACCCATTCTTCCATGGCTACTCATTCTTCACCTTCTGAAGTTCCATTACTTAGCGAAATATTTGCAGAACACCAAGTGACACTCAACTTGCACCGATGCTGTGGCCACGAGTGGAAAAAAAATAACCAGAGCAGCCACAATCTAGCCAGGAACTGAACGAATCATTAAGACTAACTCAAAGATTAGTTAACATAATCATATCAAAAATCAAAACTGGTAAAAGAGACCGCCAAGTACCGAATGGTTTGGCCCTTCAAAGAAGTGATATCAACACACTAAAACATTCCCCAAGTTAATCGCACCAACGAAAAGTTCGAAGGTTAAATGAAAACTAGAACATTGTTACTTTGGTAGCAATGTTCAAGTTTTCATTTAACGTCCAAAGTATTATTCTGTGCGATTAAGTTGGCGAATGTTTTGGTGTGTTGATATCACTCCTTTGAAGGCCCAAACCATCCCGAACTTGGCGGTTTCTTTTTCCAAATTTGGTTTTTGATATATCACTTTTTATAAAATTGTGTATTAGACTCAATTCAACTAGCCTGCGTCTTTGTAATGTGCCACGTCGACTATAGCTTGAGAGGTCGAACCATTCTCAACCTAAGTCGCCTCTTTATCAATTTTCGGTTTTGTTTTAATTTTTTTTTATGGTAATTTTTTTCTTTAGTTAACACCACCTTTTTGTGAGGCCCCTCTCAACTTGTGGCCTCTTTACCAGTTTATGGTGTTATTTTGACATTTTGTTTGTTTTTCGTGAATTGGACGTAGACACAATTTCTTTTGCAACGTTGTTCTGATTTGTGACAACACAGTAGCGTGTGTCTAGATGCGCACGTCAGTATACACGTTCTCATTGTCAGAACTTTGGCCGTCCAATCGGAGACGATTCCGACAATACTAACAATGGTTATAACAATACTTTCGTACTTACGTGCCCTCCCACACCATTCTCGTTAAACCCCCAGGCTGTAAAACAAAAAAGGTTTGCAATTCTTATCGTACTGCAGCCATTCGTACAATTCCAAAGCTGGACGCCTATCTCGGTGTCGATGAATAATCACCCTACGGATATTAACATGGGGATGAGCGGACTAGAATTAGCTAGCTAGTGGCTAGTTACACATTTGCAACATTATTGAGCGTCAGATTTTGCATTGAAAGTTGCTTAGGTGACATTCCTTCAAGCGTTATTTTTGTCAGGTGGGTCATAGCTCTCCATTTTACCACAATTTAAGAGTTTGTACCACATAATTATTTTTCCCCAAGTACCTGAAATGAGCCCAATTATGCTTCAGGATATTGACACTTATGCTATGGCGTCGCGCTACAATGGTTTACCTCCTCGACAATTGAATTGATGTGATGTTTGTTGCCCAACTTGGCGGACACAAAATTAACCAACCATTTCGTGCGACTTGAATATAAGTTAGCCAACACAAGACACAAACTCGTACCCAAAGCGGTTCATGTTTTACTAGAAATAAGGAGGGAAGCGGCTGATGGCTTTACAAAAACACTAATGCTCGAATATTGCTGTTTGAAATGATACAAATGCAGACATAAAAATATTCTTGGCATCCTTTTCTGGTGTCAGTATATTTTCTACACGTAATTTAGTATTTAGCATTTAATCTTTTTCTATCTTTGTGTTACTGTTAAACGATTATTCTCTTGTCGTGGATATGTCTGTATAAAACAGACTCGATGAATGACTCCAGTTTAAATCGGGTAATCTAGACACACGCTAGTGTGGTGCGCCAAGTTAGGCAACAAACATCACAACAAACATGACATCAAACATGCCGTCGAGGTTGTAAACCACTGTAGCGCGACGCCATAGCGTCAAGTGTCTAATATCCTGAAGCAGATTTGGGCACATTTCATGTACTTGGATAAAAACAATAATGCGGTACAAAAGCTTAAATTGTATTGAAATCGAGAGCAATGACCCACCTGACAAAAATTAACTCGTGTAGGAATGCTAGCTAAGCTGCTTTCAATACAAAATCTGACCCTCAATAACATTGCAAATGTGTTGGTACTAGCTAGCTAGCTAATCCGCTCATCCCCATGTTACATCCCTTAGGGTGATTATTCATTGATACCGAGATAACGGGAAGGCTTCCAGCTATGAAATTGATGAATGGGTGCAGTACAATACGAACTGCGTTATCTTTTATGGTTTGGAGCTTGGGAGTGTAACGAGGATGGCGTGGGATGGCGTAAGTACGAAAATGTTGTTATAACCATTGTTAGTATTGTCGTCATCGTCCCTCATTGGATTGGACGGCCGAAGTTCGGACATTGACAACGCGTATACTGATGCGCGTGCCTACATACACACTAGTGTATCACGATAAATCTAAACAACGTTGCCAAAGAAATTGTATTCACGTCCGTTCACAAAAAATAAACGAACTGTAAAAATAAAGCAAAATAAACAAAGCCATCAACTGGTAAAGAGGTCACCAAGTTAAGAGTGATTCGGCCCTTCAAAGGAGTGATATCAACACACCAAAACTACCTAAATAAAACAAATTACAACAAAACTAAACCAAAAACTTATAAAGAGGTGACTAATTTAAGAATGGTTCGGCCTCTAGGCAAAAAGTAGTAGCAAAGTGTTGAAAACCAATTTCTTGTTGACGTGGCACTTTATTGCACATCTGCACGGTAGTGGAGTTGAGTCTAACACACAATTAAAAAAAAAGGAGTAATATCAACACACCAAAACATTCACCAACCTAATCGCACAGAATAATACTTTGGACGTTAAATGAAAACTTGAATATTACTACTGAAAGTTTTCATCGTCTGGTTTTCATTTAACCTTCGAACTATTAAGCGGTGCGATTAACTAGAAGAATGTTTTGGTGTGTTGATATCACTCCTTTGAAGGGCCGAACCATTCGGAACATGGCGGCCCTTTTTACCAGTTTTGGTTTTTGATATGATAAAATAATACTGCGCAAAGCCACACGTGTTTACGGATTGTTTCTGAGAACAAAAGTTATGACTCGCTCCTCGTTGGTCCGTTGCCGCCAGTCAATTGTTGATGGACGTTCCAGATAATTTCGAAAAAAATTGGTCAACAATCATGACGTAATGTTGAAGCATTGTTGGGTGATTGTTGAAAAAGGTCCCTTTTCGCTAATTTCGGTTATTAAGGGCCCAGAACGAACTTTAAAAATAGGCCTATACAACGTACGAATTAATTTGCTTTCTTTCGACAAACTTCTCACATTTGCAGCTTAACCTAACCAAAGGAGAAGATGATCATCCCCAAGCATCAAAACAATGTTGCAATACTTATGCGAAGACGGACAATTCCACGCCAAAAACAAAAGTCAAATGATCAGTGTAGTACGCGTTTTTCTTAAGGTTTCAGTTCATAAACAAACGGTAATGAGCTTACTCTTTTTTTCTTGTTTATCGCATTCGCCACATTTAAAATGATTCACCACCAATGACAGACTTAATATACGGGTCAGTGGTCCTCATGATTTGTCTCATAGACAACATTACTGTCAACAATACTGAGATTTAGTATCTCAATCACATATCAATCAAGCAACTTTTTTCCTTTCACTTATTTTAAGATTTTTTTTATATCCTGTATGCCTTAACATTTTTGTGCATTAGGGTAATTCAGTTGGTTCCATTCACCCACCGGTTCTCCTCATGCCACTCTCTGGAGCTCCCCCCCCCCCCCCCCAAGTACTGATTTTGGAACCCGATTCCAGTGCAAAAAGGGAAATTGTCGGCTATAATACCACGTGTGCTTCTATGAAATCGATAATTTGTGTGTTTTAGCACGAAACTCCTTTCCAGATTTAATTTCCCAAGACTGAAGGTCGAGGAAATTTGTTGGACAGGAGTTGAGTGCTAAATCACACAAATTAAAAACGTCATAGAAGCACGAGCGGTATTCGGTTAGAGAAGTTTTATTTTTCTTTCCGCAAAACGATTCTCCGAAGTAGTTTCGATTTATGGTTTCACTTTCGATTTGCCGGTGAATTCTCAGTCTAATTCGACTTTGGTGTATAGTTTGTAAACAGACACTAGTCTAAGTCAACCTTCTTCCTCTTTGGTGGAAAGAAAACAAAAATTGTCGAATTAACGTTCTTTTCAAATGATATTGGTTATTTCGTGAAGAGTAGGACAATATCTTTTTTTTTTACGACCAGGGAGGCAACCAGAAAGATCAATTAATATATCAGAATGTAGTGTCAACTTTTCCTAAAATGCTTCAGCTCATAAACACACAAGTTGGCCTATAAAATGTTACTGTCCTGTATTAATGTATGCACCTGTTCGAGTTGAGTAAGCATTATACCGATAAATTGCTTTTCTACCTGTGTTACCTTGGTTTCGTTATTCCTTACCATAAACATTCAGACGACTTCCTTTTTGTTTTTTACTCTTATATGTCAGTATGCTTCCAATACGAAAGCCAATTAGCCATCAGTGTGGCGGTAGTAATGTGACTGCAGGTAAACTAAAAGGCCAGTTTAGACTTATCCCAAGATGCTGTGGTTGGAGCATATTTATTTATAAATAAGGATCCCTATGGCCTAAGTTTTACTTCACTTATTTTACTTTCCTTAAATTGTGTTGCATAAGCTGCAACGTTTAAGCGACGCCATGCCGAACTTGGCTTATACTTGGCTTATACCACACATCGCTTATAATTTGTGTTAGTACCATACTTTACATGGCTATTCTTGTTTTACCTATTTTAACAATTTTCACTTTAATCAAACCTCACGTCCACCGACGATGCCGCAGCTCACGACTGAAAATAAAATAGCCATAGCAGCTACTACAGCACATTCCTTGCCATGCACTAAACGAGTTAGCAAGACTAACTCAAGGAGTTGTTAACATAATTAACCAACCATTTCTCGCGTTTTGAATTTAAGTTTAAGTGCCTACAAATGGCACGTACCCAGAACTACTCGTGCACTACTAGAAATTAGGAGCAAACCCGTTAATGACTTAACGTAAAAACTATTCATCGAACAGCTGTTTGCAACGTTACAAATGCAGACCTCGAAATATTCTCGACCCTCTTGTAAAATATTTTATTTACGTCATTTAGTATTTAGCATCACTCTTTTTCTGTATTTACATTACTGCTAAACGACTTAACTCTTGTTTTAGATTTGTCATCATACACTTGATGAAACACTCCAATTTTAAAACAGACTAGAAAACAAAAACGAACTCGTTTGATGCTTAAGGTAAGGTTTTAACTTAAGTGATCCGAAGTCATAACAGCAAAGAAACACCTGCAAGGTTTCAGATACCTACAGTGTTGGTGTACTGTTTAGTCCACGTGAAACCTTACTGCTGTACTCAAATGTTTTTACTCTTTTTATTTTTGCATACGATGTATTAAGAGCTAATGATTGGTGCATTCTATTGGCTAAACGACATCGCTGAAAATGTTTAAAAACAAATCATCTTAATGGGCGTAGCACCGCTCTACAGGTAATTAAGGGTTCTAGTGAGTCTTTGAAATCCTGGAAATATCCTGAAAAATAATAATGAAATTTCATCCCTGAAAAAGTGCCTAAAAATCTTGAAAAATGATATATGTATCATCAGTAGGTGATGAACGGAATGTAGACGAAGTGACTGAACAACATTAAACAAATTTAGCCAAGGATAGTAGAGTGTGTAGTAGCCTTACATTATTCTTCCTTTATTTGGGCATGAAAATTTTAATTTTGGCTCTTGTTTTAATTATATTTACGTGTATAATGGTTGGATACAGCAGTAAGGTTTCCCGTGGACAACACAGTACAGCAACAATGCGGTATCTGAAACCTTACAGAAAAGTTTGTGTTCCTTTGCTGTTTTGACTTCGGATCAGTTAAACCTTACCTTAAACATCAAACGAGTTCGTTTTTGTTTCTAAAATCGTGCTATTTTGGCATACCATGCAGTTTAGATTAGCTTTTTTATTTAATGTTTTGTATCTTTAGCAATAATTATGGTTTGCACAAACCAATATGGAAACAAATTCTTTCATCTTCAGTCTACGTCATGCAGCTGGCGTTTGCTGTTTGACATTGTTGAATAATAACAATGCTTAAAACAATGTAAAACAATCAATCTGGTCGTTCACAGCGCCCTGAACCATTTGGCCAATTAGAAAAGGCCTTATGGAAAAGGCACCTCTACAAAGCAATACCTGTAAAATTAGCTAAGAATCAGGTTTATAGGACAAACAGTTTGATCTGTAGAGAGCGTGGCAGAAACGTGTTGTGCCAACAACAAGAAGTCCAACAAGCCGAAAATGACGATCCCAGCTCAAGTCCTGATCTCCAATGTGACACATCGGAAATTAATAAAACTTCATACACATGTTCACCAAGTCCAACAAATCTTATATAGTTACTAAATATGAGCAGAAAATATTGAAAGACAGTGGAGAAATTAAGCATCGAAATTTCGATTTTTTACATGGGAGGTTAAGGTCAAACCTTACAGATAAAATAACATATCAAAAACCAAAACTAGTAAAAGGAGCAGCCAAGTTCCGAATGGTTCGGCCCTTCAAAGGAGTGATAGTAACACACCAAAACATTCGCCACGTTAATCGCACCGCTTAATAGTTCGAAGGTTAAATGAAAACTAGAACATTGCTACTTTCGGTAGCAATGTTAAAGTTTTCATTTAACGTCCAAAGTATTATTCGGTGCGATTAAGTTGGCGAATGTTTTGGTGTGTTGATATCACTCCTTTAAAGGGCCGAACCACTCTCACCTTGGTGGCCTCTTCACCAGTTTTTGGCCTTGTTTATTTTGCTCCGTTTTTAGAGTTGGTTTATTTTTCGTGAATTGGACGTGAATACAATTTCTTTGGCAACGTTGTTTAGATTTATCGTGCTACACTATTGTGTGTCTAGGCACTCACGTCAGTATACACGTTGTCATTGTCCGAAATTTGGCTGTCCAATGAGAGACGATGCTGACAATACTAACAATGATTATAAGAATACTTTCGTACTTACGCGCCATCCCACGCCATCTTCGTTACACCCCTAGGCTCCAAACCATAAAAGGTACACAGTTCGTATCGTACTGCAGCCATTCGTCCAATTTCTTAGCTGGAAGCCTTCCCGTTATCTCAGTATTGATGAATAATCACCGCATGGAAATTAACATGGGGATGAGCGGACTAGAATTAGCTAGCTAGCTACATACTAGTAGTTACACATTTTCAGCGTTATTGAGGGTCAGATTTTGCATTGAAAGCAGCTTAGCTGGCATTCCTACACGAGTTAATTTTTGTCCAGTGGGCCATTGCTCTCGATTTCAACACAATTTAAGCTTTTGTACCGCATTATTATTTCCCCCCCCAAGTACCTGAAATGTGCCCAACTATGCTTCAAGATACAAGATACAAGACACTGACGCTATAGCGCCGCGCTACAATGGTTTACAACCTCGACAATTGAATTGATGTGATGTTTCTTGTGATGATTGTGGCCTAACTTGGTGCGACACACTAGCGTGTGTCTAGATATTACAAACAAAAACGTCAAGTGTGCCATAAAAAAGGGGGTTATACGATTGAAGTTTCACTTTACTTATCTAGAAGTGTGATAGCGCTTCGCCCATCAGTTCAGATTGTTGGATTCATGGCGTCTAATTATTGCTGTCTGATCGTTGTTGTTCAATTGTTGCTGTTCATTATAAGTGTTTGAGCGAAAGCTACCAACTGCTTCTCTTACCCGACACATTAAACCCGCGTTTTCTGGTATTGAATACTAAATAATAATGCGACAGAAAGCTTTGGAAATTGTATAGATGACGGGGTTTACCGAGTGGACAACAGAAAGTTCTGTTTCAGAGCTGTGAATAAAGGATTTCAAAACGAAAAAGGTACCTCAACATCGTTGATTTCATGCTAGCTACTACTACTTATTACTAGCTAATTCCACTCAGATAAAATAAATTGTGCGACAGATATGCTTGAAATTTGACATTCAGTTTACGTTTGATTCCAATAGGTGCCTTGACATTTGGGGATGTTTTAAATCCAAAGATTGTATTCATTTGTAGTGCTATTTTCGTGAACATTGGGAACACGCCATCTGTTATCAAAATAATTGTCCTCCAAAGTCGAGTAACAATGCAGACTCGGGTAACTTATTGTTTCCGTTCACAATTAAATCGAAGTGATACATTGTCATTATCATTATCATTGTCTACTAAACTGTTTTGGGGTTAGAAAATCCGTGTAGAGCTACCGCTCCTCAAATAAAAGAAAAACAGAAATAATCTAGATAGCCCTAACGTAAACAACTTAATCGTACTTAGTTCCTTTACAACCAAATTAATACGACGGCCACTTTATTCGAAATATAATTAATCAGCGACCATTAATTATAGCAAAGTTACAATTTCTTCAGGCTGTTCAAGAAACAATTTACAATTATATTTTCGTAAGGAACTCACAATCAACACTTACACTAAAGCAAAACCATAAAACAACCAAAAGGTGTGATATTATACAAAAACCCCATAGGGTAAAGGGACCCATCAAGTTTTGGCCATAGAAAGTAGTGATATTAGAGCCAAAATGGCTGCTACCAAGTTTCCATCCCAACCCTGATCACTTAATCCTAAATGAAACCTCGGTGTTGTCAGTTAAGTTTGAGTGATCACGGTTCGGACCACAAACATGGT
>JAHWFP010113349.1:4586-48309 GCA_023313725.1 Lithobius niger
GCCGCGCAGGCCAGCCGGCGGGGGGGACCTAAGGCCTGTAAGCTAGCGTAATCTAAAGAAATCTGCGTGAATATGAAACGTTTTCCTGAAAATTACATATGCAATTTTCGTAAGAATTCATTTCGAATTTTACAAAACAATTTTTCTTAAACAAGGGTCTCTGGTAGTGTAGGCAAGGAGGGGGGGGGGATCTAAGGCCTGTAAGCTAGCGTAATCTAAAGAAATCAGCGTGAAGCTGAAACATTTTCCTGCAACTGAGAGATGCAATTTTCAAACAAATTCATTTGAAATTTTTAAAAAAATGTTTCTTTGAAATGAAGGCCGCTTTTAAGCATGCAATTCTCATACAAATTCATTTAAAATTTAAAAAAAAGTTTCTTTGAAACAATGGCCGCCTGCTGTAGTGGAGGGTGGCGAAGGGGTCCTGTAAAGGTGGCGTATTTTAAAGAAATTAGCGTGAATTTCAAACGTTTTCCTGCAACTTAAAAGAGATGCTATTTCATACAAATTCATTTAAAATTTAAAAAAAAGACAATTAGTTTTTTTTTTTTAAACAAGCGCCTCCTGTAGTGATGGCCTCCCTGGAGATCCCCGGGTTCTCGGATGGTCCAATCAGACACTCTCGACCATCAACTTGTCCGCTTTGAGGTACGTACCAAGATAATTGGGTCCAGCAACAACTCGGTCCTTAAAACTCGGTCCCAACACACAAAAAAAAAAAATAAATAAAAAAGACCAACTACGACAATTTGGTCCCAAGTTAAAAAAAAAAAAAATTCCAGTTAAAAAATTGAGGACCAATTTCGACAGTATGGTCCCAAGTTATGTTATCTTCCTTTTTGAAATGTTGGTGACATTTTGGTGTAGGGATATTTTGATTCAAGTGAATAACCCCAAGTTTTCCCGGCAGTGACTTACCGGCAATTCTGATTGGAGACGGTACAGAATGTATATCGTTCTGTGCGTGAAGCGCCGTCTCCCTCCCCCCCCCCCCAACCCCTACAATTCTGATTGCACTGAGGTTGACGCACTAGTCATAACAAATTGAAAACAGATTTCGTAGTACTGCATGGAGCTCAACTTATTTGCATTTATTACATAAACACACTTACACTAGCGAGTCTATTTTTTTTTTTTTTTTGCGGGGCTGAATTTTTCTTGAGTTATCTTTTATACTGGACCGAATTGTCGCACAATCCGAAATTTTGGGACCGAATTATCCGTGACCGAATTATCGAGGACCCCTACCAAAAAGAGGAATGTGTTTCGATGGAAAAAAATTGGATGGAAAGGCGTTAATTTTGTTAATTAAAAAATGAAATCTTTTCACCGAACTCTATCTGGGAAACTTAAAACTGATATTTTGCCATTAGTTTCATTAATTCCCACGAAAGTTCTCTCCCGTATTAGATTCCCTTCCCCACTAGAATGTTGCGAAGCCGATGTGGTAAGTAATTTTATTGTACACATATCACTCGCCGCCCGTTTTTTAACCGATCATTTTGAAAAATTAACTAATAGTTGGAGAAATTATAGAATTACTAGAGGAAGCCCGTACTACGCACGGGGCCGGTCATGAATTAAGTTTACAGACCCACTCCCCCCCCCCCTCCTTCCGGTCCCACTCCCACTCCCCACACCAAACCCCCTCACTCCCACTCCCCACTCCACTCCCAACCCCCTCACTCCCACTCCCTACTCGCACTCCCAACTCTCAACTCCCCACTCCCAACTCCCCACTCCCATTTTCGCACACACTGGGTAAGAAACGCTTTCACGGATTAAAACTTTTTCAATCCAATTTTTGCGCACACTGGCTGACAAACGGTGATTTTTGTTGGCCTCAGTCACTGAATCTGCGTATCCAGCGGCTGAAATCACAGAATGCACCGTTTAAAGAATGTGAGCGCTGAACCATCATCTTTGCATGAAACAATGTTTTCTGTGGGAAGTCAATAAATAAGCTTTCGTAGAACAAAAGTTGAAACCTTTAGCACGGCTGCTTTGGCATTTTCCTTTTCTGGGAGAGGAAAGAAGTAAATCGCCGGCCTATGGCGGCCTAACAATGGCTCATTATTGTTTTGTTTTCACTCGCAGAGCTTTGATTGTAAACGACTACTTTGTAAGATAGCAATGATCAGCCTCGTGCTCAGCAGTGATTGTTGTTGTCCACTTTGAAACAATTCCGCTCAGCTCTGAAAGCCTTTATCTGTGAATTAAATAAGCTATTGCATCGTTTGCAACAACGTAGCTTAGTTTGATTTAAAACTATACGCATTTAGCTGAAACATGGATTCTTTCATTTTACCCATCAACAATCAACGGTTTGGACGACAGTTTTCAATCCTTAGCACGTGTACCAGGAATTGTTAGGCACCGTACCAAAGACATTACACGTGCACGAAAACAATGAGAAGCGATTAAAGGGATTGTTCCCCCACCGGTTTTCCTTTAACTTTCCTTTTATCAGCTCAGCCGGAATCCAGAATTATTATGTAGATACACCTTTCCCCCTCCGCCACCTCCTTCAATGCCAAAACAGAATACTACTATTCAGCTCGTGACCTAAAGAATAAGAAACCGAACACAAAAGCGCCAAGAGCTTTAGCATTGCAATCATTTCTTAGTTAACCTAGATGTGCAAGTGATAACAAGATAACCTAGATTAACTAGGAATTCCGACAAAACATGATAGACGCTGAAGTATGTCGTCCCGTCCTTGTGAGGACTTGGCGGTTGGACATTTGGGGAAAGGGCAAGGGTGAGGGGGGTTGGGGGATGGGGGGGGGGGCATTGTTTCAACCCTTTACTAGATTCCTAAATTCCACCATCGCTGGGAACTTTGGGGGATTGCCAACTAAGCCTGACACGTGTAACAATACTTTCAGCACCTTAAAATACCTTCGGCACCTTGACACCCTTTCGTTGTTACAGTAACAACACGACAGGAATGTCCCGCGACTTCTGTTGTCGGATTGCCGCCTGCGAGCGCGACTTCTGCTGAAGCGAGGAGGTAGAGCGCCGTCACAACACGTTGCATAAAGAAACGGTCCTTTTTCCATCTAAATTTAGTGTCTTGGCATCAAAAGAGCCGTCCAACGTGCAAGCAAAGGGGGGAAAAGGTGGAGGAGGGTAGTAGTGAGTTACGGGCAAGACGCCATCCAAGAACTTGGCTCCTGTCAGCGTCAAAAAACGGTCGGCTCACGAGACGGTTGGACGCCGCGTCCTCCTTTAGGGGACGCCAACCTCTTTCCCGCCACAAATCAGTCACTGACAAAGATACCAGGAAAGGGAAACCAAGGAACACCATTGTTGGTTAAAGACCCACTGTCACCGTTGAAGTTGTGGTACGGTATCGATGGTGGCTGAGTCGTGAGAGTACTCATCTTGGTTGCTTGAAGGAACAAATTAGTTTGGTCGGAAATGGGAGGAGGACTCTATGCTTTATTCTACAATTAAAGTACAAATAACCACAAACTCGCCCAAGATATATGCATCCGCTCAAAGAAATAGTCCTACTTGAAAATGTAACTGCGAGGCCGAATTACATTAATGTCGTCGACATAAAAATGACCACAGGGACGTGTTGGTAAATCCTTGCAGGGGTGATTTTATGTGTACATTATCGTCAGCATACAGTGTGCGTTTTATTTATGTATCCATTGTTTACGCTACAACAATAACATTCGTTGCAGTGAACGAACCATCAACAATGAAACTGCTTCCACATGGTAGCACATAAAGACTCGGATGTTTCGGCACATCTCAAAGCCAGTATCAAGAGTAGCACGTAAAAACAAATTACAAAACACACAAGCAAGCTATGAGTCAAGTTGCAAGTAAAATGTCCATCGTACAAGGCAGAACTTGCTGGGACGTGTTAAAAACGGACAGAACCGTAAAAAAAAAAAAAAAAATTAAAACTAGAGGGGACTTCGATGTGTGCTTGCGGCTAGTACCACACAAAGTGCCAGTTATGAGCTGAATGCAGTATTTATATGGGTTTGCTGAGGCTCCCCTGGTGTCGGAATTTGTCAACTTGATATGTTTAAATAATTCCATGTAATCTTTGAACCTATACAGCAGTGATATTTGCCGCCATATTGGCACCAGATTAGCACCAGTATGGGTTTTGGAGGGCATAACTACAAGGTGCACTACATAAAAACGGAGGGAAAAACAACGGAAGAGCGGATTTCTTAGGCTTAAAATAACGTTGTTTTCTCCAATAACAAAAATCGCGCGTTTTAGGTGTAAGAAATCATTCTTCACAGCATCGGCTTCAGTATGACGCCCTTCTGTTTCTTTCTGCAGTGCCCCTTGCAGCTAACCCATTAAGGCTCCAGCATAGAGTTATATACAATGATACTACGTCGCGTCACTGCTCTATGGTGTTCGTTTGAACGTGGTTATGCAACTGGGGAAAATAAACTGAAATACGCAATGTTTCCAGATTAAGACGGGTACGGTAATTAGGTATTTGGAATAAAATGTTGATTTCGGAAATATCGGGCTTATGTCCTGCTTTGGTAAAGTGCTGAACAAGTGATTTGGTTGTATCTTTAAGTTTGAAGTTAGATTTGTGGGACTGGATGCGCTGAATAATTTTTTTTTAAACATTTTTTTTACGGTTCCGTCCGTTTTTAACACGTCCTAGCAAGTTCTGCCTTGCATTGGTAAGATGGACGTTTTACTTGTAACTTGACTCATGGCTTTCTTGTTTTTTTTTTGTAATTTGTTTTTATCTTTTATTCTTGATAATGGCTCTGAATTGAGCCGAAACGTCGAGTTTTTATGAATATTTGTGCACTTTACTGGTTTTTACTTTGTAACATTCTACAAATGCTTTTTAAGTTTAATGACACTATCGTCTCTCTGCTATACGGCTACTCATACCTTGCACGAGTTTGTAACGTATCTTTATTTTATTTTTTTTAATTTATTTTTGTCTAACTTACATGCTGACGAACATTAAATATACTTGACTTTTAAAGTAGGCACTATCACCGATTGAAATGCGAGCGAAAACACCATGGCGTCATCTAGCGGTAGTGATATTGTGGATCTTTACAGCTTGCTTCCAGGTGCACGAGGACGAACGAAATTTTCGCTCAATAATTAAGGAGGTCGTGGCCTGCTTGCTTCGTTAAAAGAAATGCCGTTGTGCATTCCTTTGCTAGATGCAAGCAAGTGCTAGACAGTACTAGATAGCGCTAGATGATGCTAGATTCTGCCTACTGTCAATCGGTGATAGGGCCACTTTAACGTTCAACTTTAACTTTCAACTAAAAAAATTACTTGAATTCGAAAAATACTCTAGCTTTCAGCGCATCCTTAGTACTACTGATGGATGACTATCAGGGAAAGCCTCTGAAATACAAAAAAAGGGCAACATTTGGAAGGGGAAGATTGCACCATGCATATACGCCCTCCCACCCCTCCCCCGCCGACACGCTCCTTTTCTATTTCCCAAGCCTAGTTGTTGAACCCTGACATTTTTCTTGCGTCGCTCGATAGCTTCCGTCAGGTATGAGGGAGCGACTCGAGATTAGGTAGGTGCCCACTTTACCGGGATTTGTTGTGACTCAACGCTTTATTACTGTCGATTAATTGTTGCTTGTGTCCACTTTCATTGGAGCACGGTTGCGGGGAAGTGATTTTCGTTCCTCCGTTTGCCTGATATATGATATTAATTGTAATCTTCTTTATTAACAAAAAGTCTCGGCTTACTCAAGAAGTCATCAGCAGAAACAACGGTTAAAATACCGTACCGTTAATTTTCGACCAGTCAGTTAGGTCTTCGTCAAACACTCACAATATACTAAAGCATGAAAAGATAATTAGACTAAGAAACACAAACGTTAATAAAGAGGGGAATCGATGTTTCGTGTTAATTTCCTATTGCATGCTCGGTTTTTTGGGGGGGCTTGTGTTGACAAAGTTGCCTTTTTTTGACGGTGTGCCTTTTTTGACAAAGAGCTGAAACAATGATCGAAAATTAAAGGATTTTAAACTTGAGTATTGTTCCCATTGCTCCTTAACTCAGTCAGGTTTCTTTAAATGCACTATTCCACTCAAACCATTATTCTATCTATTCTCTCTGATTATATTGGTTTCCAGTGGCGCAAAGAAGGCGGGAGGGGGCTGATCAACGAAAACGACAAACGTTTCATAACGCCACATAAATTCCTCAAGAATATGTGCGAAAGTACACTCCAGAAGCCGGACAAGCAATAACTTAATAGTACTCCCCCAGACACCTTTCTTTGTACGGGCCCCTTCCGAAAATATGTCCTGGTTGCACCATTGTTGATTCCAGCGGTATAAGAGTCTGGAAGACTAACAAGCTGGGAACAAATTTTGTTTGTCGCCACAGGAGAGATAGACGGAACTTACTAGTACACGCAGTTCCACGGACAGAACCGTAAAAAAAAAGCTCACTGCCTTAAGTATGTTTGCGGCTCAATACCGTAATGTGTCTACAGGATTGCAGAAGCCGAGTGACGAATTTCATACACAGCGGTCCTCTGTCGTGTTCCAGTTGAACGTTCAAAAATGGCCATGGTGGCTGATCAAAAATTGTATAAATAAAAATGAGTGCAGCCTTCACGACGTGTTCCGGAAGACAGTTCCAATGTGCAATGGCTCTAAACCAGATGGACAACGTTGCATAATTGGTTCTAACCCTTGGTTTCAGTAAGGTGTAGCAATGACCTCTCATTTTACGCATATCGTTCACGTTCAAGTGTTTTCTAAAAGAGCGAGCCAAGTTTAAACAGGACAAGCATGTCCCCACACGGACTCTTCTTTCTTCCAGAGAGGTAAGCATCTAGATTTGTGCAGCCTTTGCTGGTGTGGCAAGTGAGGGATGCCACCAAGACATTTTGTTGCTCATCTTGCACCTTTTCCACACAAGCAATGTAACTTTGGTGTCTGGTGACCAAATTTGAACGCAGTAAGTAAAAATTGGTAACGGAAATATAGGTTTATTACATCTTTATTTATTTACATCCCTAAACGCTAAAACTGAAGGCGCTGTGGGATGACAGATCAATATTATCAGCTCAGCCATACCATCTACTTATGTACAATCACACTACTGCACACTTCAGTTCCATGGTACTGCACCATTTCTAGTGGGCTGGCAAACAGTGAAGTGTATCATCAAGTGTCAGTGCACAGTGTTTTCAGAGTGTACTCCCAATTCATTCGAATGTTGGTTACTTCGTTTCGCTCCACAATCAGTTTCCTTTATCATTACAACATTATGTATTAGAAACAATAAGAGTCAAAGAATTAACCCTTGCGGCACATCATTCAGAAACGTGTTTAGTGCTCAGTAGTACGACTGATAGTTCCGAAATAAATAGTCCGTATTGGAGAGTTCCGGCTGTAAAGTTTTCCCACATCGATGGATGCGTAACTTATGCTTCTTAAAGGAGGATTGCCACCAAATTACTAACTGCAGCATCTACAGACATTTACTGCTATATTCTGTCTGCTCTTACTTTCAACAAGCGAAGGAACACACAAATAAATTTCTTTTTACACCACAAACAAGACAGGTATCTCTTTAATTATTGAGTGTAAAGTTGGTGCGTGCACGTGCAACAGGGAGCCATCGATAAAGTTAAGCTTAACGACATCACGGGCGCTTCTTTCCAGCTATCGACCGTTTTGAAGCGCAGCTTTTGAACCGTAGATGGACGCCATCGAGTGACAGTGATGTCGTTAGCCTTGACCGCTTGCTCCCTGCTGCACGTGGACGCACCACATTTATAATCATTAATTAAGGAGACACGCGGCTTGTTTGTTGTGTAAAAAGAAATTTCTTTGCGCATTCCTTCGCTTTGTTGAAATCAAGTGCTACATAGAACTAAATAATGGTAGACGGCGCTAGATGCTGCCAGCCTGTCATTTGAGGAATGAAGCACCTTTAATCGTGAGATAGCTTGAACAGTATAAAATGTTCATAAATTTGTCCAACCTGTATGCATATGCCGGTTTCAATTTCCTACCACTCCATATTTTAGCATCCGAATTAGGCCGGAGGATCCTGTATAATCAAGCAGAACCAAGTTAGTCTAATGAAACTTACGCTAACGAAGGAAAATTGGCCAAATTAATCCCGTCTACCTGATCCTGGTTGATTGCCTGTTGGGACTGCTTATAATAGGTAATTTTTACCGATGCTCTGTGGCAAGAGCTACTGAGACAAATCCCGACTAAAGTGGATGGGTGACACACACTTGCAGACCTTCAATTCCATTGCCTGGAATTAAATTAATTTGGTTGCCTTAGCAGCCTCATTTTAATTGGCATTCTTACTGCATTTTTCTGTTATAGAGCTGTGAAACGACGTAGTATTATTGTATATAACTCTATGATGGAGCCTTAATGGGTTAGCTGCAAGGGGCACTGCAGAGAAAAACAGAAGGGCGTCATACTGAAGCCGATGCTGTTAAGAGTGATTTCTTAGACCTAAAACGCACCATTTTTGTTGTTGGAGAAAACAACGTTATTTTAAGCCTAAGAAATCCGCTCTTCCGTTGTTTTTCCCTCCATTTTTATGTAGTGCACCTTCTAGTTATGCCCTCCAAAACCCATACTGGTGCCAATATGGCGGCAAATGTTACTGCTTTATACAGAGCATGATAAACAAAAATAGCAACGAATTTTGTTAAGTCTAAAGTTGGTAGTTTACAATTTTAGTGTTTTCAGTAGTTTTCATATACAGATTTGTAGGCGTTTTCATTGGGGTTCTGCATTCGCCCTGATACATTCTTTTTTTGGCACGAAGTTTTAGTCTGTTGTGAGTTTCTACGTCATCAAGTGTTCACAGGTTCGATCGAGATCTGATTAACGAAACGTTCATGATATTACGAACCTCGACAATCGACATACAAATTTTTTCTTGAAACGTAAATTAATTACATTTTTCGGCCATGATCATTTGACAACTCAAGTAAAGTAACGTGGATAATTGTTGGTCATATCATCTATGATCAGTGTTAATTATTTATCAAGCTTGCCTTGTAGAAATAATGAGCCCGGAACAAAACTTGTTAAGGATACCCAGTAAGTTTTTTCGCCGTTTAAAGTCGTGGTGTCAAACCCTAGTTAGTCCCACCGAGTTCGAAGCTAAAATATAAAATGTGAAAATGGCTTACCGCGCAATTTTCAAGCATTTCATTTAAAGTTTGAGTTCTCAGTTGGTGAGACTAACTAGGTGTTTTATATTACGATTTCATCCACGAAAAAAAATGGCAGTTGATATTACGACTTCAATCGGCAAAAATTAAAATTAACCCGGTGCAAATTAGTGTGAAAAATTGTTTTTGTCCTTGCCTGAAAGGTCAACAATATCAGCAGTTAAGGTAAGGAAATGTCCATGAAATGTTCGAAATCGAGAAGAGGTCAAGACAGATGAGAAGCCTGCGAAACGAGACGAGTTACGGTAATGGAAATACTCCTCGTTTTGTCTTTATAAAATCCGGCACCTGCGTACTCACGACATCCTTACAAATGCATGCCAATATCGAAAATGGTTGTCAGGTACAATAAATGCAGGCAGCGATATTGCTTTTGCCCCTATTACCACGCCATAAATTATAAATTAGTACAGGCGCAACGAAAATGAAGGAAGAAGCCGTCACGTCAAGAAGCAGTGACGTCACGAGTTTGGCTCCAGACATACACTCAGCTCTTAGCAGCAGTCTACGGGTGTTTACTTTTCCAAATCAGTCTTCTTTCACGATTTGTTTTGCAAGGAAAGGCAGAAGAGAAACTAAAATAAATGGTTGAAAGGTGAAAGGAGGCACCTTACAGGAGAGAGAGAGCGAGAACGAATGTGATTGCCTTCCTAACTCTTTAGGGTCCTGATGACAGAGAGGGATACCGACAACAATTATTCTTAACTGCGTAATTCGGGCGCCAAAACGACTGAAACAGGAACGAGAGATAAGGGCGATTAAGTGGGCGTTGGCTTCCAGTTTGGAAATGGAAGGGTGTGAAGTAACTAACATCAGCACGTGGGATCAGAAGCCAAATGCCGTGTTTCGACTGATACGAACAGAGTGCCAACGACCCGCAACTGCCCCCCTTCCACCCACCACCAACTCCTTGTCCACCATATCTCTCCTATCTTTCCAGAAAGTTTGCAGTGATATTTAAGAACACGCTGCACACGACATGGCATCGCAACCCGACCACAGTAATTAGCATACGTTGTCATTTTTTTCTTCTTATTTTCTGCTCTGGCTGTGCAAACACTACTTTATGTGCAGAGAACAAATTATAAAATCGAGGTTTTCTTGAATGTTGCGCAGGTAACTGCGTAATTCAGAAGTTGCTTAATAAACGAGATTTAGTGTTGAATTTCACTGATCAGACGTTAACTTTACAAATGCCACGTGGAGGCCATTTACCGCAAAATCCGTTGAGTACTGTTGCAACTAATTCGTTCCCCGCAACGAATACCACGCCTAATTTAAATGCTTTGTTGTAGGAGAAACACGCTATCACAGTAACGAAAATCGTACACACACACACAAAAAAAGCTAAGACTCGGTAAGCTTATATTAATGAATTTTATTTCACATACTCCCCCTTTCGTCTAAGCTAAATAATCTCCAAGGCCAAAACACCCAGACGACAGGAGCGACTGTGCAGTGATCAGTCCACAAAAATAAAGGCGTACGTCAATAAGCAAGTTTTAAGTTCATAACAGAGGCTTATGTCCATAATAAAGGTTAAAATCCATAACAAATGATTAAGTCTATAAAAGGATTAAGCCCACAATAAAGGCTTAAGTCCATATTAAAGGCTTAGCGAGGTTCAAGTTTTTTGTTTAACCTTGTACCTGTAAGCTAGAAACGCACCAAGAGCACAAGCTCGTTTATATGGAATTAAAAGATCGATTGAAAACTTTGAACAAAATTATGCATAGATAATTTAAGTGTTAACTGCAAAGGAGTCAGAGATCAAGAGATCAGCCCGAAACAATTTTTCGTTGATTGATGATGGCGTCGCATGTTTCTTGTGAACCTGAATTGTTGATCTTCAAACCAGTTGCATACTTTGTTTGTTTGTACAACGCATTATTCATTGTGAAATCCACCTTATTGCTCATGTCGATTGTGGCCTGTCAAAAATCCTAGATTTTCCGCTTGTATTTCTCCAGCTAAATTGTCCCTCTCATCGTCATGGGGCAGATAACCTAGTTTGGGTTCGTGCTCACTCAAACAAACAACAACAACACTCTATTACAACAACGCACACCAAAGACGGTTTCTATCAATTGGTGACACAATCCTTGGTGCCACAATCTTTGAGCACGAGGTATCACAGGCTCCTTCTCTTTTCGAAAACCTCGGACTTTCAGCATATGACATAGTGGTGCTAAACGTCAGGCCACCTTGCCCCACATGTTGGAATGCTGTACTAAAGCCAGGACTAAGCCCCGTGTCCTTCCTCATGAGAAGAATGGTGTTGATGTCGGTGTCACGGTATCGAGACTCAGGGTCCCTGGCTAAAAGCGGACCTGAAAACCCAGTGGTCAGTTGCGAGTTCATTGGGTTTTCGTGGGGACTGATCAGAGCTACTGAAGGCGTGACAGTTTTGGCTTCGAATGGAAGAGATTTTAGTCTCAAACAGAGGCGTCAACTACTTCATAGGAAGTTAGTAGGACGTAAGAACTGCTGAACGTCAACAAATAGAGTGGCGTATACCTTCCCTTCCAACCATAATGGGTTGACCCGGTGCTTAATTTCTAATTTGAAAAGTTGTAGATCAGAGGAAGGAGGGAAGGGTCATTTACATCCCCTCGCAACCCCAGCTAGGGAGCCCCGGAAGCTTTAACAATTTTACCTATTTTGGCTTCTGGAATATATATTTTACGTTGTGTGAACTAATGTCCCCGGTTGACTCCCTTGCCCCTCCCCCCCTCCCCCGAACAAAAAAATAAATAAAACGGCAAAAAGTATTATCTAGAAGTATTTATTATCTTGGAGTATTATCAACAATTTTTGCTACACCACCGGCTCTAAAGTGATCGCTATGCCACGAGACGAGCAAGAGAAAACTGGGAAGGTGGGCCAAGCGGATCATGCCACACGAAAACCCATTCCAACATTTTAGTTTGTTAGGATGGTTGAGGTTGAATTAAATCAAATTCACTAACTGGTATATGGTGATTTTATGTTGGTTTTAGAGTGGATTGCGTTTAATTTGAACTTGCTCAAATTTCCGAAAGATAAGACTTTTCAGTACAGGTGAAATAATGTCCTTAAAAGAAACGGAACGCCGTTCCGGCCCAAATTAAGCCCTCAGTTGACCCATCATCTTGGCATCTATGCCTACGCCCTGGACAACAAATGTACTGCGTCACGACGATGACGCTGAATACAGATGATGACACTGAATACTATCACCGATTGATGGCGTCATCTAGCGGCGGTGATATTGTTAACCTTTACGACTTGCTCCCTGGTGCACGAGGACGTTTCAAATTTTCACACAATAATTAAGGAGGTCGTGGCTTGTTTGTTTCGTTGAAAGAAATGCCGTTGTCCATTCCTTCGCTTGGTGCAAGCAAGTGCTAGATATTACTAGATAGCACCAGATTCTGCCTACTTTTAATCGGTGATGTGCCACTTTAAGGAGCAGCGACCGCAAAAGTAGGCAGAAACCGTCCTTCAGAGCCGGTAAAATTCGGGATTCTTTAGGTCAGAGATGGGGTTGCACCGCGTGTCCCCGCTGTTGTGCTTTGCTCGATATGCTTCGGTTACCAGGCAACACTCACAGAGCTTGTTTTTTGTCGCTGGACCTGGGGCGAGGGATAATCGTCTAACTGGAAAATAGCATAATTGGAAGAACGTATAACGGAAAACAGTATAACGGAGTATCATCTAACAGGAAATTCGTAAAATGGAAAAGCGTCTAACTGTAAATATTCGTATAATGGAAAGTCGTCTAATGTCCCTGCCTCGCTCGCGCTACCGCGCTCGCTGCGGCTATTACAACATCAGAAACCGCAGTTAGACGTTAATCCAGTTAGACGTTTATCCATTACACAATTATCCATTATACGATATTCCGTTTAGATGCTTTTTATTTAGCCAGATTTTAAACAATTATCCCATTAGAAGATTTTCCAGTTAGACGTTCGTCCGACGCCCCGCTGGTGGAACTATATCAGGCGTGGTGAAGATGGTCGTTCTGCCCTTTTCAAACTTGGTTACTTCAATTTTAAATCGCTGTCTTGAACTTTTCTGAAGGTGTACATTGGGACTTTATACACCTCAACTTTGGAAAAACAATTTTTTTAAATTAATTTCTTTTGAGCCTTAAGTCAGCCGCAGCAATATAATGCCCGTGTGGCTGAACCGGCTCAATTTTGAGCATTACCAGACTTTTAGAGAAGAAGACATATCTGGTAAAGTGAGGTGCCAATCCGGGGATTCGCTCCGGGAAACCTCCGATCATCATAGGGGCCGAGAGAATGTCCAGAATTGGCCAGAATAGTTCCCATAGCTGCTGAAGGAGCATGATAGCCTCTCACGCTACCCTAGCCGGCCGTCCTGGCAGGGACTTTACCAAGATCCCTTCGACCAGATCTTCGACCAGGGCTTAGACCAGATCCGCAAACCTGCAGCAACCAGGCTGAGCTCTCTCTCACCGCTCAGCCACGATGACCACATCCATCGCCTTTTCATTTTTTTTTTGCAAGTATACTGTTTGTACGATGTAACTAAGAAGAAGAAAAAAATTTGACAAGTTACCACACGCACAAACACGTCACGAGTTTCGTTTTCGATGTCTGTTTTCTGGCAATCGTTTCGTCAACTTTTAAGAGTTAAGGTGCTGTGATTGACGGTGTGTTAATGTAAACGTACCAGATCAAAAGTACCGGCAAAAACGAAAGCAAAAGCTATTTTCTGGAAAGTAAAGAAACAAAGTGTTGATGGGATCTGGTAGCGCCGCCAGCTAAAACGCGGCGTGCAGCAGAAATAACATTTTCTCTTCTCAGTTAAAACGTAGCAAAGGAACAGGAAGAGATAAATATAGAAACTGCTGAACCGACGCCCGATACACAAGAAGCTTTACAAACTGACGAAATAGAGCAACGGAGAAATTGCCGGATAAAAACTAAACGCTGAAAGGTACTCCAATGACGTGTCGGCTACTACTGCGGTTTTTGCTTTTTCCCGTCACAGCGAAATAAGACCGCGGCAGATGTAAGCAATCATGGATAAAGCAACTAGCAGTCAAGAACCGTCACAGCAGAAACTGAGCATGAACACAAGGCAAGCGGTTAGACCGCTAAATTTTAATTAAATGGTTCTCAAGAGTGGTACTAGCAGAACAATTGATGCGGTTGCTCGATTTTTAATTTTTATTTTTATTCGCGAGTTTTCAGACGGACGACGGCTTTTTTTTTACGACGCAAGAAAAAAACATTTTGTTGTGGAGTATGATTATTTATGTTTAAATGTCAGGTTCAGCCACGTTCAGAGTACAAATGTTGCACATTGGCGAAAAGTCTTTTCTCAGATCCAAGTTTTTAGACGTGACACACCTCTGAACTCGGCGACCATGCGAATGGAGCTCGGGCTGATGTGGTCATTGGATCAAGGAAAAGTTTTGACGAAATCTTTGACGCGCGATCGGAAATTTTTCTTTTTTTGGACTGTGGCTTAAAAAAACGTCCCATGCACTAAGCAAGAACCACGCATTCACTCTTGTAAACCACTTAATTAACTTTTAGTAGAGTATAGGTGATCATTAGCCGTCGGGGGGAACTAATGATCACTTCTGATTTGATTTGAGTCGTATGATTTGAGTGACATGATGCACTGATGTTTCCGCCAGGATGAACACGAACATGGAAAAGTATATATAATAGAAGTGATCATTAGAAAGAAGAGATCATTAGCAGTGGGGGGTTTGAGTGAGCGAAGCGTTTGCTAGCCAATGTGCGCAACAATTTGGAGAAACTTAATTCGGTTAACATGGACATACGCAAGAGCTACTATACGTATCCAGTGTTGCAAGCCGTGCATTCAACACCTCCAGCTAGTAAAAAAAGTTATTTTAAACTCCAGCCACCCAAAGATATCTTCACAAACGAAAGACTAGTATACACGGTGTAAACGGAGTATAGTAGCATAATTGA
The DNA here is from genome assembly GCA_023313725.1 of Lithobius niger. Taxonomy (NCBI): domain Eukaryota; kingdom Metazoa; phylum Arthropoda; class Chilopoda; order Lithobiomorpha; family Lithobiidae; genus Lithobius; species Lithobius niger. The sequence goes on from JAHWFP010113349.1 coordinate 19,762, forward strand.
CCGATCGAAGACACCTTGCAGCCTTAGCAAAAGTGTCCAGTTTTCACTGACCCTCCTTTTACAATTCAGGGACTGAATTACACATAAATAATTCAATATGACACACACATCTGAAAACAAAGCTTCCTTCCTTCCATCAGTACTCCGGTCTCCGGGCATCGTTGTGGGCTTACCGCCTTGTCTCCTTCTTAGAGATTGTATATCTCTTTGCTTCGGAAACGGCTGTATCCACCCACTGCTGCTGTAACTATTTTCTCATGACCGAGTTTGCCGCGATTTTGTTTATGATCATCCTTGTGACTAGCAATCAAGTGAAGAGCTGCAGCCACGACCTGCCCCCCCCCCCCCCCCCCCAGCAACATCCGCTCAACTAAGATTCGCCCCCGCATGTTTAAATTGACTCAGTATCTCACACTCAAAACACCCCTTTTAACACCAGTTGGCATGCTCAAGCCGTCTACAACATAAATATTTATTTCGAAGGAGAGACGGTTAAGGAAAGGACTTTCCGCTTTGCGGCTGTATAGGTTAGGACGTTGAGGAGACATCCGTGCGTTGACTTCTGTCCGTTTTGTCGCCATTTCGTCGGTGCTCTGTTGGCGAAATACCAAATGAGAATGGTGGAGAGGCGATGCTGGTATTTTGATAACTCCGAGAAGACGGTGAGTGGAGTTTTGGAATGTATTCGGTGATATCATATCCCTCAGGTTTCAAGTGATTCACGGTTGAATCAGTAGAGCAAAACGTCAGATTCATTTTATCCATTTGGGTAAAATCATTTTAAAAGCGCCTAAACGTCTGACCAGCTGAATGCCCTGATTCAAATGCAACGCCACCTCAGAGCGCCTCCGTGCTTGACGTATCGCCACGGGCAGCGCTCAATGCAACAATGGACTCGAGTCACAAGACTGACTCAACGCAATTTCCACCTGCTTGCTTCACGTGATCCTTCTAACGCCCAAAACCGCGAAGGCTAATTTCGCGTGGGATGCACTGAAAATAATTCTAGTATTACTAGAGGAAGTGTCGTAGCCGCCATATTTAAAACGGATTTACGGCAAGAGATTCATTAACGATAAGGGAATAAAAAGCGTTGTGACTGCACTTCATGTGCAGCAGCAGTCACGGTAGAATAAACATGCCAGGGGACCAAGGCCAAGCACAATTTTGGCTTGGATGGGCAGCCAGCCCCATTGGTAAACGTTGATCACGCATCTCTCTACCTCCTGACTTTCCCATTCCTCTTTTCAGCAGGTGTTCTCAATCTTAATAATGCTATTCAAACCTATTTCTGATCTGATTAATCAACGTAAAAACCACCTTGTATTTGTATTTTTCACTTCTCAAAGTTTTCCTTTTTATCCAAATTTGGGTGAAGTGGATCCGCTTCTGCCAGCATTAGTCTACAGAAAACCTATTTGTTAGGCCTAACTGTACATAATTCGCGGTAAAAATAACACGAAATTAAAATTTGTTAACCTAAGCAAGAACGACCAAGCTCGTTTCATCATGGCCGGAAATAAACGCTTTACAATTTCTGGGGGAGGGGAACTAATGGGGCACATTACGCCAAAGTGGAATACAAAGAAAAATCGATGTAGTTCATTTTGAGTGTATGTCTTTTTAAGTCACTTCTCAACCAACCTAACATCCATCAAATAATGAAACGTGAATCGCCCAGGAAAAGGTTAAAGTGTAACAGACAATGAGACAATCTCTTGAGCACCATTTTAAACGCATCCCTCTCTGCCAATCTCTGGGGACCGTGGCAGCATTGTGCGCTTTACTGTTGCTTACAAAGGGAAGGTGTTTAATTATGGCATCATTAACACGCACAATCCAAGTTTACAATCAATAGCACTGACTTAGCTACAAACGTGCAGCGTCATATACGAACACCATCCTTTGTGGAAGGGAAGGGTGGGGGGTGAAAATAACTCAATTAACGCGCTGTAAAAGCACTCTTCCAGACTTTTATAGTCCCGTTAATAGAATTCTAGAACTGATAAAACTCTGATTCATTTGGTTTTAACGACGTTGTCTGTTGCGAGTGGGTGGACACTCAACCAGATTACAAGACAGTAAGTCGTCCGGACGTCCGTTTGAATATCTGTCTGTCTGCCTGTCTGTCCACCCGTCCATTTTTATGAGTTCAAAACACTTACCAGTCTTATTTGGACTCAAATCAACAAAGAGAAGTGTTTTAAAAGTACACGAACTATAAATAAAGTCGGCATGACTGTTTGCCGCCAGCTCCCAAACTCAATGGCGAATACAGGGTTCGGAGGAGATTTTAAGGTCTGACAATGACCCATTAAAGAGACCGCGCCAACATAAATAGACGCTCAAAGCTGCAGAAAATAAGTTATGGTGACTGGGGGGACGTGTAATTGGATGTGAAAATAACGCTTAATGTAGGCCAATGTCTAACTTTAAAATTCGTATAGTGGTTTTAAGAGTTTTTATTAGAAGAATACTAGAAGTTCGGTTATGCAGACACGCAAACTAATACACATGTAAAACCTTGTTTCCATTGCCACTGGATTTGTCTTTCAAACTGTGAGCGAAAATGAAACCCACGACCTTTTTAAATCAGAAGCCGAAATTTTAGTGCTCATTCATACTGACATGGCCTGTTTTTTTTTGGTTTGTTTTTAAAGATGGCCATACGCAACATTAATCACGCACCCATACTCACAAAAGCAAAATATGCCTAATCACTAAACAGGTCTAATCACAAAAGACAGAACTGGCCTAAGCAAAACAAGCTTAATCACGTTGAGGCAACAGAACAGGTTTGCATCAGCAATGACAAACACATAAGCACCAAAGTCAAACACACCAAATCAAACGAGAACACGTAGATAATGCACACTTCTACACACGCACAAGCACCAGAGTCAAACGCATCACAAAAAAACACATATCGCACACACATAAGCACTAGAGCCAAACGTATATCCAAAAATCGCACTAAATCTACAAATCACTCTCAACCAACGTGTCCATCGGAACCCTCGATCATCACAGGCCTGCTTGGTATTTTGAAGTTATAAGCAAGAACGACAGTGGACGAGTCAGAGAGAAATCGTCATTTTCCGTAATTCACGGCAAATCTCCAGCCCGGCCCCCCTACGTTATTAAGGGCCCGTATACAAATGACGTCACACAGGTGGGGAAGAGGGATTCACGAAAATCTAAGTTTAGAAATAATTTCCAAACAGGGTGAAGAGCAAAAAAAAAAGTGAAGAGTAAAAAATAAAGTTCATCAGATATTTTTCGCACAAAATCGGACTAATTTTTTTACATTTAGATTTCAAATTTTCCATAATTGCTCTTCATCGGTAACGTGGGGAGGAGCGGAGGGTCGACGATTTGACAATCGTTTTTACAACCGTTAGACCACGGAACGGTTCAGCCGTGGTGGGGGTTCCTTTCCATGTATTTCCGTTTGCCCCTCCTACCAACAAATTTGGACAACTTAAACCTTTGTGACACGGGTTAACTTCTTGGCAGCTTATTTTTACGGTCTCATTAGTTACTTGTAGGATTCGAACTGGCATATACTTGGTTTGGAGACGATGATGTTAACCACTCAGCTGTCCTTGCTCGCTTTGCTCGGTGTCCACCCCTCACAAAGCTCGTGATGCGCCTGGGGGCTTAGTTTGAGTCCTTATTTTGTAGCTTTCTTAATTTACGGCACCGTGCTGCAAAAGGTTACAAATGCATCCTCAACAGGATTTTTAAAAACCGGACTTCATTTTGACTACGCAAGCTCTAAAGCATTGACAATTCCGACAAACAAACAAACAAACAAGCTTGTCTAGCACATCGCACCACATGAAGGGCAAATAAATCTTCAGGTAAAGCGTAAATAAATCTTCAAGCTGGCTTAAGACTCCATATTTGTTAAAACGGCAAAATAAAGCAATGAACTCGTACAAAGTCACTGAACATTGCAACCTCTTAACATGCAGAAAGAACATGAAGAAAAAAACATGGCGCTAAGTAAATATTTTTATTTGCGCGCTTGGGTTTCCTGGGGAGTATTGATGCCTCGATCAGATAATGGCAAGGTCAGTTACCTCAATCGATTGCTTCAACACGCTCTTCCTTCACTTTAAAGTTGTTGGGAACTTCTCAATTTTGGAACCTTGTGCCAAAATACTGGCTCGTTCAACCCTTTCGCCTCGCCAAGCTGACGTCACCTCAAAATAAGAGCCAATATTTGCTGCGCGATGAACGCGAGTCATGTTGCTTGTGTAGATAGACCCCCCTCATTAAAAACAATTCACTACATAAAATGTTCTGCCCATCAGTAGAGCTTCCGTCAGTATAGAAAAAAAAACAATGAAGTAAATAAAACTCCGACCAGCTATTAGACCCTAAAGTTCACGTATTTCAAACCCAAAATTACCGGTAGACATTGTCACCATGTCTAAGAAGAAGAAGAAAAAAAAATACTTAGCCCACAAGAATAAAGAAATTACCCTTTTTACGACCTGTTGGCCCAGAATTTACTTTTTTTAATATTTTTTTTATAGACCCCAGGTAGTAAACTTGTTTTATTTTATCGCATTGTTCCACGTAAGTATGCAGTGAAGAAGGTAAGTGAAATAACAGGCTCGACCAGCTATTTGTCCCCCACAGTTCATGTAATTTAAAATTCAAAATTTTCGGTAGATTTTGCTGCCTGGGGGTCTATAAAAAATAATAAAATAAAAGTAAATTCTGGGCCAGCAAGTTGTAAAAAGGGTAATTTTTTATTCTTGTGGGCTCAGTATGGCGCCCCATTTCTACAATCTACGTCATTAACAACGCACGATGTGCGTGATTGTACCTCTTCACTCCTTATATACGTACAAGCATGCAACTTGCTATAACTTGATTTTTGTTTTCCCTCAAATATGCGATAAACTGCTCTAAAAACGATTGAAGTTCGCTCAGGCTAAAAAATCAGAAAGAAATCAACTAAACTCTACAAAGCTTGGATCGACGGCAATAGAACGACACGGCTATTCTATATCATCATTAATAACGTATGATGTGCTATACTCTTCTTGAACTAAGGCATTTAGAAATCACAAAAACCTACTACAAATCAAAGACCCACACTCTAAAAAGCACAACCAAAATTGTTCAAGCTTCCACGAAAACTTGCGAATTTTCGACAACACTTGTACTGGTCGTCTTCCTCAGGGACAGTCTAAAAGACTTGCACCCTACTGTCCACACTCCAGCACTCCACTCCAGCACTCCAACGAACTTTCTTGCTGTATACATTTGAATGTCCACAGCATGAAAGTCTACATGAATGTCTGCAAATGTCTACAGCAAGAATTGGAGTAGTCGAGTGCTGGAGTGTGGACAATATGGGGTGCAAGTCTCTTAGACTGTCGCCTGAGGAAAACAACCAGTTCGAGTGTTGTCGAAAATTCGCAAGTTTTCGTCGAAGCTTGAACAGTTTTGGTTTTGCGTTTTGGACTGTGGATCTTTGATTTGCAGTAGATTTTTGTGATTATGAGTATCAACTAAAACAGCCGAACCTTCGGTTTTTCAAATGACAAAGGAAGCCTTTAGAAAGGTGGTAGAACTGGCAAATGGAAGATTTTTTATTAGGCTTTGGGTAGGCCTATTTTCACTGTTGCAATTTGATTTTTTTGACTCTCAAACACGCGAATAACTGCTCTGTAAACTGGCGTAGTTCGATCAGGCAAACTAATCAGAAAGAAATCAATTAAACTATACGAAGCGTGGATCAACGCCATTAGAGCGAGCAAAGCGAACGATATGGCTAGGTTTTTTTTAATGCATTACAATCACAAAAAAACTGGGTTACCCGTCCGGCTTATGAGGTTTGATGCGCTTCCAGCTGACGCGCCAGAACGTGAGGGACAATTTTGCTAGATAATTCCAATCGGAACTTCCTAGGATCTTTCACATGCCTCAATCGTACGATCTAGTACTTTTGTAGGATCTAGTACTTGCCGTGAGTATCGAGTACGCCAAGCTCAGCACAGCCAAATGATCTTCAAACCAACGCAGCGAAAAGGGTTCCAGCTGCGGAGATTAGACCATTTGTATCAAATGGCGTGCATCAATACGCAACGAACTATATGAGCTCGTAAATCTCAAACCACGTTCTCCTTTTGTTTCTTTCTACGGAGACAATCGACTCAGCATGATGGACGGCTAGAAAACTCCTCAACTCTGCCAAAACGCTTCAAAGACCTATTCTTATTCTTCGACTTTTCTCTTCAAACAATAATAGCCATATCAAATTAGCTTTATAGACTCCAAAATTGCGCACGACTGCTTGCAGAGTTGCTAAAAAAAACTTAACGACCCATCTGCGAGCAATTGAACCCGATAGCTAGGTGCCAGCCAAAACCAAGGAGACGTTTCAAAGCGCTGCTTTAACTGTTTAGCCCTAATTCTTAGGGAGGGCCGTGGAAAAAAAGGAGGAGTGAAGGGGCGGGGGCGGGAGTCACAACTCCGCGCCTGATGAACCTTCGTTACAGTAGTCTTAACCAGTTAATATATACGTATGTGAATCTATGTCCGTTTGCCTTTGGACTAAACAACCATGTCGCGGCGAAAACCAATTCGGCCGTTTTACTTTGGTTGTTGTTCACGATAAAAAGTACAACTTACGCCCAACCAAAAAGTCCACGTTTCACTGCTGAAAACTGGCGAATTTTCAACTGTTTTTACTAACTATTTTTACTAAATGTGACCAGACGAAAAGTTCGTTGGAAGGAAAGGAGTGGAAGTTCAAGCACTTCTCCATACCATCGCCTGAGGAGGAAGTCTGTTAGTAAAAACAGTTGAAAATTCGCCAGTTATCAGCATTGAAACGTGGACTTTTTGGTTTTGGTAAGTTGTACTTTTTGACCATGTCGTTTGATCTGAATGTCGGTGGTTTAAATTACGCTGGTGCATGTTAACTTTTAAGTCGAAAAGGGAATGGGAAAGACTATTCCGTCAATGCCGACTGAGAGAAAAGCTCACGGATAGACAGGAACGATAGAATCACCGGACAATTTTTAACGGATCGACAGGAGGCAATTTAACTGTGAGGAAAAGAATATGAGTAAAAGTTCCTTAATTGAGAATTGAATCGTGTCATTTTCTGCAGTTTGCTTTCGTATCTGGATTCCGAATGTTGTTCATGGTGGCCCCGGATGCTACGACAGGTGTTTGTTTGTAGTTGTTCATGCACTTTCAAATTTTTAACTAACAAAGTCACATTCTTCAAAATTAAATATTATAACGTCCGTTGCTACACGCGAAGTTAAGACTTAGGGTTAACTTTGGTTGTCTTCTTTTCTTTTAAGAGAGGCCATAAGAAATAAACAAAACCCTTAAAATACATTTCCAGTTAAGCAAACTTTCACAAGTAAACACGCCACACTAATGTTTCTTCTAGCTGACTCAGAGGGACAGCAGAATACAAAAATAACAAGGTTAAATTTTCGGTCATCAAGCCCCTGTGACCTTATTCACAATAAAACAAGCTAAAACACATGAACCATAAAGCTAATTTTCATACGCTCCGTACAAGCAAGCATGTTCTTAGCGTGTTTGGTATGTATTTAATTTGACTTTCGAGCCAAAACGTTTGGCTTGGATGTTTTGCTAATAACATGAATTGGGCTAGACGTAGATCTGGGAAAATCGTGAAAGTAAAAAAAAAAAAAAAAAAAAGCTGTGACTCTACTTAAATAGACTGCGTATTGGTTGATTTGTCATCAGTGGACTCCCGCTGCTATTTCGAAGAAGTGACGCTCCGGCACGCAGGACAACTGTTGATTCACTGACGTCATCAAGTCTTTTAGTTGACGCACAGTAATTTTTGGTTGATTTTTCAGGATTATACGTTTTTCATGGTTAAAATTTCACATGAAAAAGTCCTTTTTCGCATATTTTAGTGTAAACAAACTGAAGACCCTAAACAAATTTACTGATTCAGAATGGGCGTTAGATCGGCGTGCAAACGTTTGAAATTAGTAAGATAAAGAAGTCAGAAGTTATAGTGGGTCCATAAGGACGACATCACAGTCAGAACGTCGTACCGCGCGTCACTAACCTGTCGCATTGTTTGTCTGAATATAATGGCGCTTCCAGTCGTGACGTTCTCAGAGAAACCAAACGAAGCAAAAAAGACTGCAAATGAAGCAAGACTCGTGCACCAGATATTAACAAGGTAGCAAACTTTCATTTCCTTTCTTATACTTTTACCAAATTATTAAACATAATTTTATGTAACTAGCTAGTTAGTCGTCTTAATACGGCAAATGGTGTGCCAACTTCCGACCCCCTCCCCACCTCTTGTTGGGTAACGGCAGTGGGAAATATCCTACCCTACGTGTGGGAGGTCGTACATGAATTCACGCTGTCAGCCGTTTTTCATTTGGTTTTCCGCGTGGTTTTTCACTTTTCGCAGCTATTCAATCTCAGTTGGCCTTGTACTTCTCCCTCTTGGTTTCCAATTATGGTATGAGATGGCACTCACGTTTTTTTTTGTCGGGCGCGAGCTATTAGACGACCACCGTACATCGTTCGTTTACATTGGCCGAAGCAGATGACGTAGGAACACAACAGCCAATCAGAGCTCGCTGTCGCTATTTAGTCCTCACTTACGTACCACATTAATAATGTAGATATGTATTATAAAACGTATGATTTTATGAAATGAATTCGTTGTAGTACTATGTATTCCGTGGGTTAGTATGCTCCAAGTGTCAGTTATTGAAAAACCTTGTATGTACAGTCTTTTCAAAACTATTCGTTCTTGTAGGACATTCATGAAGTTGGAATGTTTTGGTTTGCCGCCGTAACCTAGAAAATTTCGTTGAGCATTTGTTAACTAACACAGTTTCTAGTTGCTTCGTGTTGAATTCATCGTTTTAATGGTAGCAGCTGGATTTTTCGTGAACCTCGCCACTGCATTTCGAAGTCATTTTTGGTTTCCGCCTCAGTGCTTCCACTTCTCGCTTACAGAATTTCCCCGAGTCATGACAAAATTTCTCTTTTTTTTTCCCTGTGCAAAAAAATTCCTTTTTTTTAACCCTTATTCAATTTCCTTGCATTACACCACTAATTTTTAACATTCCTAATTTTTTTTTAAATGATGGGCCCTTTTTGATGGCACAGGACCGTGACCACCTATATTCGCATATTGAAAATAAAATTCAAACGACTACTTATCTTAGTAGAACGAGTCTTCCTACGATTCGTACTAGAAGTAGAGGATGTGAATGGACCTGTAAGAATTTGCACTGCCACAATTTTCGTGATTTTAACCTTACTAAGCCAGTAACAGACGCGAAATAAACTCTAACCAAATTGTAAATTGGAGTTGGGTAAGGGTTAAAAATGGCAGCACGCAGGACAGTAGCTAGCCCCATTGGCGCCCAAGGCGAATCAACTGATCGCCCCCCCCCCCCCCCCTCCACGCCCCACCAAGTTCCTATTTGAAGGGGAAAAAACGTTTCATGAATGTTACATTGAAGCTTACATAACTAAATACTAAAGAGACCTGTACTAGGCAATTGAAGTGGTTGAAGACAATAAACGTTAACTAATAAAAAAAAACAAGCATGTTTTTTTTTATCAAATAAACATGATTTCATGAGAATTTTGGTTTGTCAGTTGGTCAACAAATCGCAATTAAGGTAATGAATAGATGAGAGTAAGCTGTTTTGCTATAACCAACTAAACATGGCAGGAGTTCGGTGAGGCGCCCCCAGGATGGCGGCGCCCTGGGCGGGCGCCTCGCTCGCCTTTCCCTTCCTACGGCCCTGGCAGCAGTTGGAGTAGAAGCGGGGAGTGGGCTTACGGAAGCTTCGAGAAAGTGGGTCTGTAAGGCGAGAAACTCGTGAATGACTAGAAAAAATAGCAACTTGCGAATAAAACACAGAATTTCCCCATTTTTTCTTTGTTTACTGCATTTTTTCCCCTAAAAAGGGGAAAATTCCCTGTACGTGGAAGCATTGGTTGTTGTCGCTGTAATCTTGTAGAACGAAAGAAAATTCTTTGTTGTTGACACATTGTTGAATGCTTTCTTTTAGGTCCTTTCGTGACCCGTCACATGCATAAGTGGTACAGTACAGGATGTTCGTTGTCTCTTTTTTCGTTTTATTTATTTTTTCTTTAATAGCCAGTTCAGCACAACGCACCCAACTACACTGCCTTCTTAATAAAAATGTGTACCAGTTATTGGGGCAGTAATTCCGTTATAATTTAAAATAATTGGTTGTAAATGAAAGTGAATAGTAGTGGGCAGTATAGTGTAGAAACAAATAAAGAACACAAAGGCGACAACTCTTAGAACTCTTAGAAGGGACTTGCAATTTACAAACAAAAAAAAGTTGTTTTGTCATCGTACGGCTAGCAAATCATTCTCCAATTCACTAGATCACTACATTGAGGGTAAAGCCCTAACCAGACTGGCTGCTCGCGGCTGCACGCCGACGCAGTATGGTGTAAAAAAGACTTCAATATTCGTCCTTAACGCAACACCAACCACACGATTGCTGCAATTTTGACCTTGTAAGCACGTAGTCGCGCGTAGCTTCGCACGAAATTTTCTTCTGTCTGGAGAGGCCTTTACTCGACACGAGTAACGTTGCTAGTGATTTGACTCGAGTATTCATGACACGACGCAACTTACTGACGCCACCGGGTGATTATCTGTACGTTTCGAACACATAACACACACTGTACATACATTAACGCGCACTGGACTACTTGAACACAAACAATAAAGGACAAGCCGACTCTTTTTTGGCTTGCTTTTCTTGGCTACAAAAAGTTGCATCATCAGACATGTAATCGCCTCCTCACAGGTGGGAAACCACAATGACATCCAAACGGTAAACAAATAATAATTGTCGGTTAATAATTATGATTTGTTTACCGTTTGGATGTCATTGTGATTTCCCACCTGTCAGGAGGTGATTACATGCCTTAAAACTACAGTTGTATGCTTAGGGTCCTTTGCTTATGGTTTGTAAGAAGAAAACAGGTGTCGGTAAGTAACTGGTAAGGCTGGCTATCACAACCTCCTTGACAAGTGGTAATAAAAATGGTTTAGAAGCAAGCAAGAGGGAGTGAGTGACAAAATTCAAATAATAAATAAATGTCCCAAAATGTATAATCACTGCTCCACTCTTTAAAAAGAAAATCAAGCTGAACCAAACTGATGAGAAATCACACACAAAATGTACAGGTTACAAGTGGGAAGGTGGGGAAGTTGAGCGTACCATTCCTTACCACCACAACCACAAGGGAAGAAATACCGTCATAAATCCACTTCCGTTTTCATTTGGACAATGCCAGTTTTTCAGCCATTTAGATAGACCATTTAGGATAGACCTCTGAAACCGAAAACTGAATCACTACCGACCATCCATAAAGAAAGTTAGTGGCAGTTGGCGGTAGACTTTCGTACCTTTCCGTATAACAATGCACGACGCCCTGCAGACATTTAATGGACGTCCAGAATGCGACGTCCATTTGTGGCCTAAATGAGACGTCCTTCTGAAGTCCAGTATTGGTCCAGCACGTCGTAAGTCGTTTAGAATGTGGCAAATTGAAGAATAAACAATAAAAACCATTGAATAAATGCTTTGATTGGCACTGAAGCTAGTGCTGGACCTGAGGTACAATTTTGTTTTTACTGCACTATAAAAATAAAATCATTTCATGTTAAGTAATCAGCTTCAGTTAATTATTAAAAACCTCATAGATTGCATGTTTCAATACCAAATTTTAATAATGAATTAAGAAAACAACAAGGTCTACAATAAAACAACAAAGTGTATCAAACAAAACGTCTACAAAGAACTGTGTGAAGTGAAGGCATGAAAAAACATACTCTACCCTGCATCCTTAAAATTGAGATCTCGGGGCATTGAGTAAGTGTGATCTTAGTGCATTGACTGTGGTATGATACTTCGATTTAAGATAGGTACTACGTTCAGAGCAAACAAATGGTGGTTACAAAGAAAATAAATTTTGAACCAGTGTCTAAACTAGGTCCAAAGCACGTTCAAAATTGGTCTGAACTACGTCAGCTGGACATCCCTCGTCCATTTATGAGTAATGGTCAGATTCACTGGACGTTTTGTTAGTCCAATTGGCCCCGATCGGAGCGCACGTTTTGGACCTTGTGGACACCCAACGTCTGACGTACGTCGTGTGTTGTTAGGGTTGGTATCAAAGGTCATAGGTTCAATGCCCAGCTACGGAATTTATGTCCAAAAGGCAACGGAAATCAGCATACATTTGTAGTTACTTAGCATTAACAGAACCCGTTTGGTTTTTCGTCTCATAATTACCTACCAGGGAATCATAGTCCCGCACCAACGTTTGCTGATAAATACTGCCAAATTAACGTCGGAACTATATGATTCAAAATGTGCACTACAACAAAAAATTTTTCCCTCACAAATTCCTCAACTACCACCAACTTTCTTTATGATTTATGCAGATCACAGTGCAACAAAAAATGTAAAAACACGGCCCGCAAAAACACTTTGGCAGCTCCGTCGGCAACACACAAAAACACACACACACACACTGAAACGGGGTATGAACTAAAAACTTTTATTTTGGCCTCAAGCCAAATGTCATGCATCTTTCCCTACCTGGCAAGGAGCTCCTCACAAAGATGTGTTCTGACGTGAGGAATTGATTACTGAGAGCAGTTTTGCCTACGCCTGTAGCACCCAATAACTGCACTCTGTACTTTTCGGCGTCTGGGTCCTGTGGTTGGAGTTGTTGCAAGGGGGCTTGCGCGAATGCTGTTGGGGCTATCGGAAAGGGCGGCGAAGTCGGAGAAAGTTCTAGAGAAGGGGGAGGCGGAGGGGAAGGGGTCATCGGAGACGTCGTTGGCCTCCTTTGGCGATAACGAACTGAGTCGCCGCGGTTTACGAGTCCACGAGACGACAAGTGAAAGGAACGAACTCTGTAACAATACCAGCGGCTCAAAGCGTCCAATTCGGGGGCGGTACGGGTCTTGCGTATTTTGACGGAGTGCGACCGTCCCTGAATCGGCGGCCGGGGTCGCGGGGTACTGTAAACTTCGGGAGACTCGGAGATGCTACGGCGGTACACGTCGTGTAATGCTGGCGCGGCGAGAGACGCGGCACGGCTGCGGCGCTGGATGGCGCCGCCCGTGGACCGTACCGTGTCACCCGTCATGATGGGTTCGTCCGTTAACGCACCCAGTGCACGTTCGAATCCCACCGTGGCTACTCCGTTTGGGATTTTGGGGATTTTCGGGAGAGCACACACACAAACACAACACACTCAGGCCAAATACAGTTCTTAGACTTTCTTCGTGCAGTTTATGCTATGAGAGTCTGCTGTCAGTCACTACAACGATGATGAACCCACTTGTAGATAACTGTCTCTTTCCCCGCCTTCGCTGCGTTGAACTGACGGAGCGTCGGCGTTTCTCATCCGCACGATTCGGCGCTTGCCTCGCGTTTGTCTGGCACACCGCCACTGTCGCTACCACGTGCAAGCGAGAAAACGAGCGAGTGATCATCTCCCCCCCCCCCCCTCACTCCTCCTCCATTCTCCTTCCGCGTCTCAACTCCCCCTCTTCGCTCGGCTACGTCATGACGTGACGTCACAACCAATGAACGCGTGTCTCAGCTTGAGCCCGGATACCTACAAAAGTTTCTGCAGCACACAGGGAAGGGATGTCACTATTCTTCGTACCCTATTCTGGGAGTACAGGACATAGAACAGTTAAAAGTTTTAAAATTAGGAAGCACTTAAACTGGATTCAACAGTGGACTTTACACTTCTCAATTCTTAGAACATGCTGCTCGAACAGATGTTTAGCTCAACAGCAGTTTTTTTTGTGGTTAAAAAGACCTAAAATGAAACTTAAAATGAAATAAAATACAATAAACTATAGATTGCGCAGTAAGTGCTACGGTAGGCACTGCTACCCATGATCATGGCCTTCAGGCTTCTTCTTACACTACAAAACAAAAAAAGTTCAAAGGGTTTTAGCGAGCGTTAACCACTCCTGGTCATCAGCGCGACGAAGCCCTGAGTCCCACAGCAAAAAAAGACGAGTACCCATCCAAACAATGAAAACGGGCTGGCGTGTTAATTTTTTGGCCAACGAAAAATTGAAATTGGCACATTGTTGCCTCAACAAACAATTTACTACTTGGGTGGGTGACCACCTGGGAATCTGGCTGTTGCAGACATAGGGCCTTAGGGCTTCGGGCAGATGACCAGGAGTGGTTAACGCTCGTTAAACCCTGAAACCTGAATTTGCTCTGAGCGGTCATCTCAGCAGCAAGTCTTACTGTAAATGACGTCATGCACGAAGGACAGATTTTATTTTTTTCACACGATGCGGATTGCTCGATCCAAAGTGATAGACTGGGAGTTGGGGGGGGGGGGGGCAGACTAGACAGATAATACTCTTGTGTTGGCCAGTGCGTCTGCTAGCCCTGCTCTTGGCACTCTAAAGCTATAATAACTTAATACATTAGGAGGGGGAGGTTAAGCGCCTGTTACCATTAAGCGTATGATTATGCATTAACTGAACTTAAAGGCACATAACTCCCTCCGGTATATTTTAACAGTTTCACTCGATACATTACCGGAAATAGTTTTATATAAACCGATTTACCTTTCATTTGCTGGTCTAAGGGTACGATGCAGATGTCAGTAGTGGCGCGTGAATGTTATTAGGCTTGTTTTAAACGGCTCGGTCCGAGCGGTATATAACTCCCGCCACATCGCTGTCAAGCCGCGGCCCTGGAGGAAGGATAATTAATCCTTCGCTCAAGTTTGAGACTTGGTCGTACGATGTGTCACGTTGCAGCGGCCCCGAAATGAGTATGACTAGTGTCGTAGAGCAATGCGCGCTGCGGTCGTTTGAACTATATTTTAGCGTAGGTGACGCAGAGTAAAGCGGCCTGAACGCAGGGATTTATGTGCCTTTAAAGGGTAAGTTTTTTTGGTGGTTTGGGATGGAGACCGAATCAGTTTTTGTAAAATGTTGTAAAAAGATGAGTATGTGGAGCAGGTGGAGTATGTAATTCAACTGCCCATCCAAATTCAACTACGTGTAGCAAACAGAAGGAAGGGAAGGAGAGGGACGGGTAGGAGGGTAGAAAGATGGGGAGGGAACAGGGGACGGAGAGGGCAGGAAGATGTTGGAAGGAATGGGGAAAGGGAAAGGATGGGAGGAAACGGTCAGGCAACATCGACCGCAAACTGTGAAACAACCACGGGCGACACAAAACCACGGCTACGACGGCTATAGTTAACAAAAGAACACAGCACGTATGTAACGTTTTGCACAACTCCTAAACCTCAGACCTGTGAGGTTGTCCCTCTTTTCTCCCTAGCACGCCATTAGAGCGTGGCTTGGCATATCTTACATGTGATGTGTCCAAAATAAAACTTGGTAAAGAGTCCAGCCAGAATTTCGTCGTTTTATGTGTCGTGATATCAACGTTAAGTTATTCCCACCGCATGCCTTTAACACCTCGGAAAGAAAATATAACTCATTTTTTTTAATAACCTAAGAGTTGAAACAGCTGTCTGGCTGTAGGATGGTTTAACGCTGGCAATGCCAACAGAAAAATTCAAGCCAAAAGGAGAAACGGCAGTGGATCTTATTCGGACTCATAGCGCATAGCTTGTACGTCACGTAATCACTGACATCTATTTGTTTATTTCGCTTAAGAGCAGACTTTGCTCAGGAGCAGAGCTAAAAGGATTGTTAGGGATCAGGATTAAATAAAGCTTCAATAATCAGCAAGAGGGCGAGCGGGCTCATTCTTCCCACGGTAGTAAAGCAAAAGGGCGTGCGGCCGACAATGACAACAGATATATATGCGCTTTAACAATTAGAAACAAGCACTATTGCTTCAATAATGCTGACTATTAGAGCCGAGTTGAAGCAGCGGGAATCAGCTAGACCGACGTATGTCCTGGGAACAACTAGTCGTCTTTATTCTCATATTCACTTTCATTCGCAGCATAAATACCTCCCCCCCTCTCCCACCAAGACTCAACTGCACAAATTCTTGTTGGAATGACCCTGCGCTCACTAATGTGATCTTCGTAACTGTATGAAAAATCCTGCTTTAAGCTATTTCGGGAGTGGATTTGGGATAAAGGCGCTGCGTTAGTGAGAAGCGACAAACTGGCTTGAACCCGAGCTGTACAACTAACTCTTGGGCTTAATAGTGTCCTGTGTTATGGAGCGATACGTATGAGACGCCGTTTAGGACATTAAGTTCCTAAAATATATAAAACATAGCGAATGTATAAAAAATATTCTGTGGATATGTATAATACGCTGTCCAAGCTTAAAGACACATTGTCACCAACGGAAAATCGTTAAGAATCGACCGTGGCACCATCTAGCGGCAGTAACCCCGTTAACCTCTACAGCTTACTTCCAGGTGCACGAGGACGTACCAAACTTTCACTCAATAATTAAGGAGGCGAGTGGCTAGTTTATTTCTTTTAAAAAATTGGCGTTGTTCATTCCCTTGCTTGATGGAAGCAAGTGCTGTATAGTATTTGATAGCACTAGATGGTGCTAGATTTTGCACTGTTTCATTCGGTGACTACCTGCCTTTAAATAAAGGGAGCGGTGCAATGCTGGGCACCATTCTTTTGATGCTTGATGTTTATAAGAGACTAGAGGAAGCCCGTGCTATGCACGGGGCCGGTCATGAATTAAGTTTACAGACACATTTCCCGGGACATTTTCCCGGGACATTTTTCCGGCACTCTTCCCGACGACTTGTCAGATTGATCGACCACTCATGCCTACCTCCTGTTTGCATGCAGGTAGAATGGGAGAGCGCATTTACAATGCGGGCGCGAGGAGGGGAGAAGTGATTGTTCGGCCCGACGACTTGTAAGATTGAACTTTTATTGAGTTGATCGATCACTCATGCCTGCCTCCTGTTTCCATGCAGGTAGAGTGGGAGCATGCATTTTCAATGCGGGAGTGAGGAGGGGAGAAGTGATTGTTGTCCTTCCGGTTTTCCTTTTAGCCGGCCTCCAGGATTATTATATAGATGAACACGCCTGTTACACCAAATGCTCAATCTAACCTACTTAGAAACCACCATTCGTTTGTAGAAGCTTACAAACAATTGCTTCGCGGAGCTATTGGTTGCCCATAACATTGTCGATCTATACTTCCATTAGCGTCGATGAATCTGTAAACCTAACTTCTGGTCATTACGTTTGAAATAACTGTACAATTTTTCTGGAAGCGGTGAGCTATTTCAATGAGGTTACGCAATGAAATCATAAAGAACTCTCAGGTTGTTGTGTCCCAGTGTTAGACTACGAACAGTATTAGACTTAAGTGCTGGACGTTTTAGACCTATACTTGAGGTGATGGGCCAAATTTTCAACCACATATCAAACACAAAATCACAAACACAAATCAAACGACCGCGTTCTGACTACGGTTAGAAGCGATCTTCAGCCTTAGAAAAGAATCATGTTGGGAATAGCACTAACAGAGGTGTACTGACCACACGGGTAGAAAGGGAAATTTTCCGTTGGGCCTAACCGGAGTGGGCCTATTGGGAGTTAACAAGCAGCTCCACAGAACAAAAGCAGCCACTACTAACAATAATTTTGGACTCTGCTTTAAAGGTCCCTTGACACTTAAAGGCGCCTTTTCACCTATTCAACTCTTAGAAGCAGCACCGTGGGATCTTCGAGCAAGTTAAAGACAATTGCGGTAAATTAAAAATGGAACCCCACTATTCGCAGCAGCACTGCCATTTTCATAACTAAAACGAGATCACGTGAGCCACATCAGCCTATTGGATGACGGAGAATCTGGAACGTGGATGCTGTGTTTAGAATATGGGCAACGCTATCGACATGGTGACCAGGCGCCTTTAAGTGGCCGGTCAGGTGTAGAAAAGTCATCTCAAAACCATTTCTTGATACTGCAGTTTTACGAAGAGCGTGGTGTGTCCCGCCATGCGTTGGTTGCTAGAACTGGTGCCGTTAAACCTATTAAACAGTAAACAGCAACTTACAACCGTTAACAGGTAATGATTCCCAGAAAAACTGATGTGGTTAGTAATGACAGTTTTAATGAAAAATAAAAAGAAGACGTGGCAAAAAAAAAAAATAACAGAGCACTAGCCAAACGAAATGATGAAATTCTAAGAATGACCAATCCGGCATATACAGAGAAAGAGGTCTTTAAAATTAGGATTCGGCAAACCGCCGTTCCGCGTTGCCTGGCGTCGACCTCCCTGTGTGAAACTCTAGCACACACGTTGCTTTCGACGTTTTCTCTATCGGCACTCTCTCAAACGCTGCATGGCTTATCGTGTTTTCTTCTTTTTTGTCTTGTTGTTTTGTTTTTTAATGCCGGCTAGCAGCCAAATTGGCAAGATGTCCTACAAATTAGTCCAAGCGAGTGTTCGTTCCGATCATAAAATGTTGGGCTGGCAACAACTCGCTCGTAAGGCTTAGTCCGCGGTTCAATTTGTCGTTTAAAAAGTCAATAAAAAACACTCACCTAGCACGCTAATATTTTTCTCGCACTGATACAAAGTGAAAACTTTTGTGCAGATAGTTAACAAAAAACAGAAATTTAAAATGCACAGGGTAAGTCAAAAGTCTGATCCAATGGATTGGAGGAGGCGATCAAATGGAATGGCCTGCTATACTATATAGAGCAGTGACATTTGCCGCCATATTGGCACCAGATTGGCACCAGTATGGGTTTTGGAGGGCATAAATACAAGGTGCACTACATAAAAATGGAGGGAAAAACAACGGAAGAGCGGATTTATTAGGCTTAAAATAACGTTGTTTTCTCCAACAACAAAAATCGCGCGTTTTAGGTCTAAGAAATCACTCTTAACAGCATCGGCTTCAGTAAGACGGCATTCTGTTTTTCTCTGCAGTGCCCCTTGCAGCTAACCCATTAAGGCTCCAGCATAGAGTTATATGCAATAATACTAGGTCGTGTCACTGCCCTATATGTGGGAGGGCGGGACGGGGGGTACAACATTTTAGATCAGAGATGCAGTATACAATCGTCAATTTCTGCACCTTCCAATCTTGGTTCTCAGTTGAACTTTTACCTACAATTCGTCAAATCGTGGCAAATACAAAAAAAAAAAAAAAAAAAAACAGCACGTAAATCAGACAAACGGGATACGTTTTATGCCGGTTGTATACTATACGCTTTTGAAAACTATCCCGGAAACATAGAATGGGAATTTCCTTTAGGAATACGTGATTGTTCATAGTTTGGAGAACTGCGTGAAATTTAAGTGCACACTATGCTCCCATTCGTAAGATATGCGGGCCTTTTTCTTGTATTGACTATAAGTTAACTGCCCTGGCACGTCTTCAATAGGGACCTAAGACAACCTACAGAAAATTGTTTAAGTTGGGTATGGCGGAAGCAGGGAAACACACCTGAATAACCTCTATAGATGACCTCTTTTCATGTTGATCAATGCTACCTATTCACCCTAAAGTAGACCTTTACTATAACTTCAACTTTATTTACAAGAAAACTGCAGTGCTTAATCATGTTAAATCAAGGAAAGAATTAATAAATCAGCATGCACAACAATTAATTAACTTTTGTGGTGTGCTAAATTAACAAAACGTACAATTTTTCTACTTAAAAAAATTCGATACAACACAATTGGTCAAGTCAAGTCATCCCATCGTTGCACCAGCACGCCCACGTGACTAGTGACGGACCAATAATCAAATGGCCATCTCCCTCCCGTTTGTGACGCTGCTGCTGGCAACAGCTTATTGGTGACATTATGAAAGAATTCCTTAGATTAGGGTAATGACTAAATGAACGGCAACAGGGTAACACGGAAATAAAACCAATAAATTCTGTCAACGTAGAATTCACCCCTTTCCCTTCGCCATTTTTACCCCCAGATAGTTTCCACCCCGTTTTCATCCCAAACGGCAATCAATAGGTCTATAATTGGGAGAAAACCCCCCAATCTGCAACCTTGCTTGGGCCGTTCTCTGTTGCGCGCGCGCGATGCGCCGTTCGTGCGCGAAATGAGAGTGGCAGGCCATGTAAGGATAAGTATAACGTCATTCTTACTGCATTTCTTGAGACACTGTGGATCTCAGGTAATGTTTTATTAATTCCAGCCTGTTAAAGCTGCGCTCGGGCTTGCAACAGAGCATGGCATTTGGAGGGTGAGAAATATTGGCAGTCAGTTACACTAAGACAAACGGTTGATCGTTAATTTACACGGCCCGAGTTCGTTTGCACACGAGAATTTCAGAAAATTGGACAGGAGGAGGAGGCTGGGCAGGCGGCGGCGTTAACAGTGCCAAAATGTTACAATGCTGCAACATGTAACAATGGGGTTACAATGGGAGAGGCGCACAATATCGGATTATAGCTCACTCGAACAAGATGCAACAATTCTTGGGTGCCGGGAAAGTGACATTGTCGTTGTTTGAGTTAGCTAGCTCGTTGTGGAGAACCAAAATTAAATGGTCTTGATTTTTCCTTAAATCTTCAAGTTTTAAACCGTAGAGTGCGAAGTCTTAAATTTTGAGGCCTGGCGGCCGACATGACTGAGTGACTTATTTACTTCTTCAATGCGGGCTTCAGGAAGCCAGTTGAATTGTTTTCACGATTGTTTGCCATGATACTGCAACAATTCAGAATCAACTATTATCGAGATAACACATGCTAAATCTAGACACACGCTAGTGAGTTGCCATCAAATAATAATCATGGGACAAACCTTGGGCGGAACCTGAACATAAATATGCATTTCTAATGTTCCGTTTTTTCGATAACAAAAATAGGTGGACATTGGACACATGATAGACCAGACCGTAGCT
Organism: Lithobius niger; assembly: GCA_023313725.1. NCBI lineage: Eukaryota > Metazoa > Arthropoda > Chilopoda > Lithobiomorpha > Lithobiidae > Lithobius > Lithobius niger. Next base: position 40,654 of record JAHWFP010113349.1, read on the forward strand.
ATTACAATAAAAAGGAAGCGAAAAAAGCCAACAAATTAACTGAACAATAACCGGCTTCGCCGTTTAGAAGAAAGACATTAGAGCTCGTATCACCGTACTCACAGCCGTGAAGGCATACGAATAAAAACGGATTAGAGTTCACTCGAACGCAACGAACTATAATTTGAACTCCAATTCGTAAAACGTAAACCCACAAACACACATAAAATAGACCCCATAAACAGCAAAACGCTACAAATTAAAAGATAAAAATGCATACACAAAATGAACACGTATTTACTCAAACGAACTAGAAATAACCACTGCAAACGACCTTCACACACAAACACAGGCAAAAAACTGCCTTAACTAGGAGTCAGCTTGTTTCACAATAAATGCGCTCAAAATACACATATACCTACTCACACGAAACAGACTTTTTTTCTGACATAACCATTGATCAACTAAGTCCTTGTCACCTGGTATTGGAGTTCAAATTATAGTTCGTTGCATTCGAGTCAACTTTAATCTGTGTGCCTTCACGGCTGTGTGTACGGGGATACGAGCTCTAATGTTTTTTTTCTAAACGGCGAAGCCGTTTTTTGTTCAGTTAATTTTTATTTAATAGTTATTACTGATTAATGCACGGTGGTGACGTCATGCTAACACATCCCCACGCTAAAGGGTAGTCGTTATATACGGTTAATCTGACACGTCACCGTGGGTTAATTTTGATAACCCACACTTTTTCCAGGGTCTACACAACCCCTGTTACACCATGTGACAAATAATGACCGACTTTGCAAAACTATACCGTACACAACACAAATTCAAGCAGAACATCTCATTGCAACCAGCATAAACAGGCACATTTGCAAGCTGCGACATTTTTTGTACTAACACGAAAAAAAAAAATCTCGCGTACTGTGCTAGGCCCCCACCCATGGAGAAATTAGCCTACTCGAGAATGGGGAGGGGGGGGGACACTAAGGCCCATACTCTGGGATTCAAACCGCAAACGACGTTGTAAGTATGAACCCACTAAATTGAACGAAGCATTTTGCTGCCACCTACGTCCCTTTACGACGTCTTTAGGCTGAGTAAGACATAGGGATGCAGAAGAAATTTCTAATGTTTGACCGGCTGCCATTTTGGATGGGCTCATCGTATCAAAGCTATCGTTGCGGCACTTTACTCGCCTAATGAAGATCTTTCAAATAAGGTATTCCTTTACCCCCCATCCCATTGACAAATTCTGAGTTGGGGCTCCTGCCCCCCTCCCCCCTTCCCAAGGGGGTCGGGTTGTACGAAAAGGTAGATCCTTTAACCAACCTTACATTGCCAGAGTTTCACTATTTTCTATCAACCCCTTAAAAAGTTGTGTTCTAAGACTTTTGGGATACCCTGTTTTCCGATTTTTCAGCGACGTCGTTTAGCCAAGCAGAAAGCACCAATCATTAGCTAACGTATCACGTAGAAAAATAAAAATATTTGAATTCTGTTGTTTACAATTTTTGGTACAATTAGCTTGGAATTAAGACGAATTAGATAAAAACACATCTTTATAGTTAACACACAAACACAGCACACACGTATTCGTCTACTTTTTTCACCTTAACTCGCTTTGCTGGCTCCGTTTGCGTCGTCTCGCTTCGCCCGAGAAGGTTTGCATGAACAAACTATGACGTCATGAACAAACATCATGAGGGTAAAAAAAAACGTTATTTTTTTAGGTTCTTTCGCGTATTTGAGGGTCATAATATCCAGTTACAGCGATGAAAATAGGCCTATCCGAAGCGCAATTTAATTATCTTTCGTTTGGTCCTACTCCCATCTTTGTAGGTGCCTTGGTTCCAGAGGAATAGAGGTACAAACACGCACGCACGCACATCATACGTTTTTAATGAGATAGATTTTCAGTACTGTTCTTCGGTCTAGTCGTATCTTTTCCGTTCAACACGTACCATTTTTCAGCTGTGTCGTTTAATCTGGTATAGCAGTAGGCTAATACATTGATAATACGATGCACGCACACAGCAATCCTTGCATCGAAATTGCATTTTTCCCACCGTTGTTTATTCCTTCGTGCAGATTCGTTGTTAGAAGTCCGAGCATAGGATCGATGAAATGTCATATCTTCCCCTACCTCGATCTCGTCTTTCTGTCCATAAATATTTTTTTTATTTTGCGTAATCTATTTAAAGATTTACAACCGTTTCTTTTCCATTTTTTTAAAACTCGGAAGTTAAGTACAGCGATTTGGGCAAACCATAACTCGAAGTTTACTCGAAAGGGAAATGAAACGTGACGAACAGTTTGTTTCCAGCTGAAATAATACGAGCTGCTGTCGTAAATTTCATTCGACCCCAGGGAGTAGTGAAATTATTTAAAGAAGTACTAAACCCGCTTTTTTTTTATACGGCCGTCCTATTTTTGCACTCGTGTTTATTTTCATACCCTCTTACAAATTTAGATGACAGACTAGGATTAGAGCAGTTTTCTTGTAGCATACGTGATGCGCTTTTACTATTTCTTTTACATTGTTCATTGGTACTTACTGGCTTTAGCAGTCGTGCCCATCTCCCCCCCCCCCCTCTACCCTAGTGAGGGGGATAGTTGTCTGGCCCTAGATGGGAGGGGGGGGGGGGGGAGTTCAGAAGGATTGCGGAAATTTCCTTTATTTGCTTCCAAACCATCAGATGGGAAACAAAGTCACCTGACTTTCCTCCCCCGTCACGCCGTTGTTTGCTTTTCTGCATAACACATCAAAGTTTTTCGTTGGCTCTCTGGTCGTTCGGTTGCTACGGGAGACGGAAAGAACCAATCAGAAGTTCCATTGAGAATGCGTTGTGACAGAGCAGAGTTAGTTAGCAGTAGCCCAGTCCAGAAATGCTATAAAGATTAAGAAGTGCTATAAAGATTAAACTAAATTCAGATGGTAAGTGGTTTAGAACGGGAATTGTAAGCAAATGAACTAATCTGTGAAACAATTTGATTTTGATAGCGGATGTAAAGCTACAAAATGCTTATGGGACTTCCTTATAACTTTTTATTTTAAAAAATGTAGTTTTTTGATGAAGCATTTTTTTCTCAATGATATCACGGATTTTTCTTTAACGTTGATCAACTTGAAAGTGCATTTTTGTAATTTTTCATTCATGGCCCAGAAGGAAATGACTTGTTTTAGCGTGCAATTTGTTATAATTTAGAGTTATTATTATTTTTAACCATACCAGCATCATTATTAGAAGACAGTGGCTGAGCAATGTTGACCCACCCCCAGCAAAACAGAATATTTTTTTTTTTTGTTTTTAATAGTAAATTGTGGAACATCCGACCGGCTGGGTACAAACAACCTTTTACGATTGATTGTGTACTCTTTCTGCGGTTATTAGACATGTCTGACATGCCAGATTTTTCACTTTCTACCGCTAAGGAACCGATCATTGTTTAACAATAGAGAGCGGGGTAACAAGATGATGGGGGGGGGGGGTCATGACCTTTTATTTATAAAGAGAAAGGGGTGGGGTAACATTTTTTTGAAGGTGTTATCGGGAAGGAAGTGCTCAGCAAGTTATAGAATGTTAATGTAATAAATTTATTTAGCTGAGCACATCCCACAACGTATTAAATTAGGCCTAGAACCTTTTGTACACTAACTTCAGGAAATTTTTTTTAATTGGGGGGGGGGGGGGGGCCCGGGGGGCAAAACAATCAACCAGCCAACACTAAAGCCCGTTAACCGTGATCGGAATTGTGCGTCATCGCAAAAAAGTGTGGGTTATCAAGTTACCCCATACTTTTGCCGATAACCCAAACTTTTGATATTTCCGGATCACGCGACCGGGAACGCACACACCAACAACCAAATACAGCGCGCAAAAAAAAACGTAACGCAATAAAAACGTACAAAACGAATTACTTAAAAGGAAAGAAATACTATCCCTGCAAATTCTCATATGTCTGGCCCATAACTAAGCTTATTCACTCCGCGTTAACTCCACTCCCCTCCCCTCCCTTCCTCCACAAACTAAAATGGAATGACCTTCATTCATACCGATACCCTATCACGGCCAAAGTTTGGACAATGAGAACGTGTGTATACTGACGCGCGTGCCTAGACACACACTAGTGTATCACGATAAATCTAAACAACGTTGCCAAGAAGTTGTATTCACGTCCAATTCACGAAAAATAAACCAACTGTAAAAACAAAGCAAAATAAACAAAGCCAAACCCTGGTAAAGAGGCCACCAAGTTGAGAGTGGTTCGTCCCTTCAAAGGAGTGATATCAACACACCAAAACTAACTAAACAAAACAAATTACAACAAAATTAAAACCAAACCAAAAATCTATAAAGAGGTAACTAAGTTGAGAATGGTTCGGACTCTAGGCAAAAGGTAGTAGCAAATTGTTGAAAACCAATTTCTTGTTGACGTGGCACTCTATTACACATCTGCACGGTAGTGGAGTTAAGTCAATATACAATTTAAAAAAAAAGGAGTGATAGTATATCAAAAAGCAAAACTGGTAAAAGGGGCCGCCAAGTTCCGAATGGTTCGACCCTTCAAAGGAGTGATATCAACACACCAAAGCACTCGCCAACTTAATCGCACCGAATAATACTTTGGACGTTAAATGAAAACTTGAACGTTGCTACCGAAAGTAGCAATGTTCTAGTTTTCATTTAACCTTCGAACCAATAAGCGGTGCGATTAACTTGGCGAATTTTTTGATGTGTTGATATCACTCCTTTGAAGGGCCGAACCATTCGGAACTTAGCGGCCCCTTTTACCAGTTTTGGTTTTTGATATGATTGCCCTTACTCACCCAGAACATTTGTAGAAATTAAACAACCAGAATAAAGTGGCAAGGGGATCAAGGCCAGCCAGGCACCATTCTGAGGGACCGATGATTAATTATCGCCTTGGGGGTAGTCATGAATTTGTTGTGCCCTCTCGGTGGAGAGGGGGGGGGAAGGGGTTATATATTTTTCAGGTCCTGTCAAGAGGGGGGGGGGAGTAACAAAAAAGCACTGACCAAACTGGAAGAAAAAGTCAGTTTCGAACATCAAAAATAGCGCTTTCAGCATTAAAAGTTTCTAAAAACGCTTCAGCTTCTGGGGTCTTCCCATGATGTGAGTAAACGTTTTGAAGCTATTGCTACCAATACTACAAGTATATTTTTTTTTTCAATAAACTCTGCATAATTACTTGTTCGCCCTTCTTCCCCCCCCCCTTCCTCCGTCCTAGTTTCTTGGCTTCTTCTGTCTACAAGGTGCTAACTACGTTACGGGTGTGGGCATATAAACAAACAGTGTGTTCATCACGTATTGTACGAAACTTTATACAAGATGGGATTGAGGAACATCGGTGTTTTATGGAACATTTTTAACCCAACGTGACTTTTCGTTAAAAACGAGGCACTCTTTCCTTACAACTAGTCGGTGCGGAGTGCTACTTACTTAAAAGTACATGCATACATGTTGGCTTTCCTGCATGACTTAGTTTTGCGACATTAGTTCAAACTTATGTACATGTTGCCAACTAAGTCATTTTCTTGTTTTTTTTTCTTTCGTGCGAGATGATTTTGCGACATTAACTCTAACCTGTGTAAATGTTGCAAACGCTATTCTCAACGGGTCGCATGATATACCGGAAGGATTTATGTCCCTTTAATTTGGCTACAGCACTAATCTTGGCTACAGGAAATCATTTGCAGTCAGTCTCAATAGGCATATGAAAACGAAAAGCGCATCTTTTTTGGGAAGGAGGTGGAGGTCACATTACTTTTGGACATTGAGTGCGGGGGAAGGCAAATTTTTTAGGGTCTCTAAGGGGGAGTCGTAGAAAATTTGGTTGTAACATTATAATTTCTCCCCTTCCCCAACCCTCCCCGGTCCCCTGAATCGGATGGGCAGTTGTATTATATTCGATTAATACCCCCCACCCCCTTCCCAGCTTCTCCCAACCGGTCTTTTCACCAGCTGGGTTCTCAAGATTACTATTTACTAGAGGAAGCCCGTGCTATGCCCGTGCTATGCCCGTGCACGGGGCCGGTCACATTTCCCGGGACACATTTCCCGGGGCATTTTCCCGGAACATTTTCCCGACGACTTGTCAGATTGATCGACCACTCATGCCTGGCTCCTTTTTGGCTGCAGGTAGAGTGGGAGAGTGCATTTTCAATGCGGGCGCGAGGAGGGGAGAAGTGGTTTTCCTTCAGGCTTTCCTTTAGGCTTTCCTTTTAGCCGGCCTCCGATATTATAATAAAGATTATGCGATTCAGCCATACTTTTGGTTTAAGCTGCTTTATTAACGCAATTCATCTTAGATTTTTTTTTTTTTTTTTCATTTGTCAGTTTATCTTTAGCGTGCAGAATTGGGTGAACTGGGTCCTTTTCTTTCATTCCTGAAAAACCTTCGCTCACTCTTTAGTGTTTCCCAATTTGATTAGGGGTACGAGCGAAACTGTAAATTTTTGAAATTTTATAATAACCTGAGCGTTCCAGCTAGTTTCGCTATTAAAGCAGACATAAACTGTTTAAAATTTTTCTTCTAACTTTCTCTTCTCTTCAGTCGGTGGGCATGTCTAAAGTTAGGAGGGCATTGGCCACTCTTACCCCCCTGTAGCGTCCTCATTGTAAGCAAACAACTGTCGTAGCGTGTTTCATTTCTCACCAATAAAGTGGCAGATCCCGATATAGAGCTCGAATGGTCTGCGCAGTGTCTTGTGGTAGATCCTATCCTTCCACCATGATCCTATCCTAGTCCGAAAGTATTATGGCAAGCCAACAAGGGTAGTTGCTTTCTTTCTCGAAGATTCTTTTAGTTACGTGGTACTGTAACTAGGCTCGAGTGGCCATAGGGCCAGGGTGCCAATGGCACATGGGCCCTCCCATAGATTCGTAAGGAGGCCTTTTTAGTATATATAGTGGTATTTTTGTCGTTGATGAATTTATTCTCGTTGAAATTTCCTGGTGGGTGTTAAAATCGGGTCCCTTCCCTTCCCTGATCTTTTCATAGCTGTTTTTAAATGACTAAATATTATAAAGACAGCTTACAAGTACGCACAATATAATTTCAACCACCTCTTGTAACATGCTATTTACGTACAGGGTGGTCCACAAAAAACTGTCGACATAACATTTTCTAAGTCAACATTTCTAGTTAGCACCCCTCAAAACCAGGATAGAACAAAAATCAACTCCAATGAAACGGGAAGATTTCTGTCCTATCCTAGTTCTGAAGGGTGCTACCTAGAAATGTTGGACCTAGAAATTTTGGGTCGTCGGTTTTTTGAGGACCACCCTGTATAGCAGGGCGCAACACTAGTGAACGCTTGTGGTGCACCTTGCAGTTACATAAGCTGCTTGGTGTTCAGTCATCTTCCACCCAACAAAGGAAGTTGGCCGACCGCCAACAGCCGGGTAGCAGGCCAGCTCCACTGTACAACCAGTTGGAATCGGTCTGCACCTGTTAGCTCATCACGTGACGTAATGCCTCAGGCCATTTCTATTGTTCTGCCCCCCCTATACAACACGAGGGCTGGACAACCGAAGGGCAAATGGAAAGGGTGAGGCAACTCGAAGGGTTGTCTCCCTGGACTATGCTAAGGATTAGACCAAGCAGCAACTTATGTTTAATGTCTAATATTTGTTCTCAGGGGGGGGGGGG
>JAHWFP010113349.1:50144-76215 GCA_023313725.1 Lithobius niger
AAAAAAAAAAAACAATACCTGATAATAACTTATCACCAACGTTTTTTTTAGGACCGTTGGGAAACCTTCTAATTAAAGCTTTTGTTTTATTGAGAATACCATAAATGCAAAAGAAGCATTTCTTTCCCTCCCCTTGCCTTTATTTTGGGTTTTTAGCCTTCTGGGGAAAACTATTTTTGAAAGAGTAAGCAAAATTGTTAACGATCACTAGTAAGACTACTGATTACCTTAAGATTACCGTTGAGTAAACGGTCTTGACCCAAGATAAAATTGTGACCCATTTGAACCACTGACCCACCGACCCGTGGGTCAGTTCCATCTCATAGTTATAGGCCTTGATACATACATGCAAAACTTCCACGTGAACGTGTATGGATACATAACCTCTGGACGTCAGTTGTAGTATTCCAGCCAATCTACCTTGCAAGGTAGATTGGCTGGAATACTACAACAGTCTAGTTCGCAGTGATGGAAGTGGGTCACTTTTCCGATCCATGACCCACCTGACTACCCACACCCATGGATTTTCGCATGTATTTTTAGATACTCGAAAGGCGCCTATATTAAATTACGCCAGCGGACAATGAAGCACGTTGACGAACCAGCTTTTCGTTATCTTTAGCTTCAATTTTGTTTTCAAAATGGTGCTTGGTAAACACCATTCTTCCTCCCACACGGACGGACGACGTATACCAAAATACACCAATTTCGCAACGGGCGGCATTTCAAAATTGTTCGTAGCCGTCTCCAAGGAAACGATGATTTTATTTTTTATTATCCTTCTTTTCTCAAAAATAATTGGCAGTTGAACAGCATGACATTTTCGTATTCGGGGATATTTTTAGAAAATGGTTTTTTTTCAACTATTACGTAAATGCGTGCGGGCGTGCACCCGGTATGTGTGTGTACGGGCTTGGTAACACTATGGATCTAAAGCATATTGCGGCGACAAACACTTATACACATATTTATTTCTACACCGCTAAACTCAGAAAGAACGAATGAGATACGTTGCGCAGACAATTTTACGCACTTTAAGAGAGTTTTCACTCTTATTATTTTTCATTTTTTTACGCGTTTGTTTGTTAGTTCGGTTTTTCTGAAGTAGTCTTCCATTAAAATAGCGCTTTTACCGCTAAAGACTCACTCGATTTCTCCCTTGTGACGTCACAGGTTTACTCACAGGTTTACTCTCAGTAGAAACGAACACGTAAGAATAAACCGATGGCCGTTCGACTGAAATTCGTCAAAAACCAAAACTGTTATAAAACCAAGAGAAGCCGCCAAGTTTCCAAAAAGGTTCGGCCTTTGAAGGCAGTGATATCATTCAACCAGCGAAATGCTGCTAAGGTTAATCCTATTAGCCAAGTTAATTGCAACGACTAATAGTTCGAAAGTTAAATGAAAACTAGAACATTGCTATAATCGCGGTAGCAAATTTCAAGTTTTCATTTAACATCTAAACGTCCATGCCTATAACTTTTCCGACTGATAATTTTAACATTTGCCATTGCCCAATTATCCGTTACGTCACCCAGATTGACACGGTTTGGTTTATTGTATAGCCCTGCTTTACATGCTTAAGTTTCTTCAATCCCATTTTTGCACACACTGGCTAAGAGAGACTGATTTTCATTCGCTTCGCTCTCTCAATCAACGCATCCCCCTTCAGTTGCTCCTCCTAGGTTAGGCCGCCCGCGCACTGAGCGACTTGGCCGCGCGGCCAGATTGTTGCAGCCAATGAAAATGATTAGTGCGTGGTTTTACATAAACGGTAAGCATTCTCATTGGCTGCAGCGACCTGGCCGCGCGGCCAAATCGCTCAGTGCGTGGGTGGCCTTAGTGTTAACTTACGCAGTGTTAATCTATGCAATGAAGCTGGATTTGCTCACTCAAGCAGCGCATCCCCTTCAGTTGTTTTGTGTCTCCCTGCACTTTACCTTTCATTTTCGACAGTTTGCAAAGATTTCGCCCGCATTGGAATTTATCCTAGACATGATAAGATAGGTTTTTAGTTGCTTATAGTTAATAGACACATGTCAGCTAGTGAGGCCGCCTGTTTATCAACAACCAGTCTTTGTTGTTTAACCATCATGTAACGAGCATCCATTTACAGTTACGCAATCCACGATAATTCCGTTTGGTTATTTTGTCCTTCGTTGCAGTTCAGCAGGAACAATATTGGTCTCACGCATCATGATGAAGGAAATTGAATTCTTTTTTCGTCATTATTGATGCTCACTTTTCATTCTTGGCAGTTCATGTTGGCTCTACTGTGTTTCTTCGTTTAGTATTAATACTGATTGGTAATTTTGTTGGTAATTTCGTTTAACTGCCCATACCGAACTGGACGCTTTTTTTTTTTTTAACTTTGGGTCAGTCACGGGGCTCGAATCGGCATGCATTTGGTTTGGAGACGAGGACACTGACCACTAGAATGTTGCCGCTCACTTTGCTTAGGGTTCCCAGGGACTCCTCACAAAGCTCGTATTGCACTTTGCGACTTGTTTTATTTTTCCGTTCAGTAGCTGTCCTATATATTGGACGTTTGGCTGTAAAGGGGTAATGTGGCTTAGAATGGGGCACAGGAGAAGTGTTATTAACCATTTACTATCCATGGCGAACTGGATGCTTTTATTTAACTTTCATAGTCGGGGCAGTCGCGGGATTTGAACCGGTATTCACTTGGTTTGGAGACGAGAACGCTGACCACGAGGCTGTTCGTTGTGCGTTGGGACTTAATTTTTTTGCCGTAAAGTAGCTGTTCAATATATTTTAAGGGCTGTAAAGGTTAAAAAAAGTAGAACGTCCGATAATTAAGGGCCTCCGCGCACTCGGCGACCAGGTCGTACGGCCAGTGGTCGTTGCGGCCAAAAAACACGGCAACGTACGCTGCGGCCACGTCCGGTTTTCCTTGATTATTCTCGTTCACGAGGTGAAAAATAAATACGGACCAAGCATTGTCGCTCCTGTGGTCGCCTGCACGCCGCCCGGGATCCCAGTGGCCGCTGCGACTGACTGGCCAAGGCGGCCAAGTGTGTGGTGCTATGTATACCGTAAGCATTCTCATTGGCCGCAGCGACCTGACCGCCCAGTGCGCGGGGGCCCATACGGTAGGCATTCTCATTGTCCGCAGCGACCTGGTCGCGTGACTTGGTCGCATAGTGCGCGGGGGCAATAAGTGCAACCAGGAGTAGCTGAAGGAGTCTGTAAGGTTATTCTACCCCGTGTTCCATCATTCTTCCATGCGAAAAACTGTAGAACGCGGAAAACGTACGCCAAAAATTACGCTATATAGGTTTTTACCTAATAAATACTTGTGAATATATATCACTTTGTATATATTAGTCCGTGCACGTATCACTTCGGAAGCAGTAGGCGTTTAAACGACATTGAAGCGAGAAAGCCGTTTTGTTTCTCAAGCAAAGGCCGACTAGCGTAGAAATTGCGTGTCTTGTCTCCCGGCTCCGCGACGGCTCTCAAGCATGCCGGGAAGTTAAGCCTCTTAGCATAACTTTGGTAAAGTAAAATTTTGGTGACGGTAAACCAGCTGGCCTTGGACCAGGAAGCAAAATCCGTAGATCTCTCCCAGATGGCCTTGCGACAATCAAGTTACAAAACGGATATTCTCCCTTTTACAAGTTCATGGTGCAACAGAATAATTGAACAAAATGTTTAGGAAAAATTGAAAAAAAATAAAATACATAAATTGCGTAAAGTCGTGCATGAAAATGATATCAGCCCTTCTTTTTTCATTTTAGGGTTTAAAATGCTGCGTAAATGCAAAAATAATACACGAGTAGAACGAAATTGCCCTTTACAAAAAGCTTGTGGCAACGTTTCACAAAATCACTTCGGAGAAGAAAGCATCATTAAACGGATCCTGGGACCGGAGAAGAACACGGGAAGTCAATTTCACGCCCGATCTAAATTTAGCAACCAATCCCATCATCTACTTTTATAATATTATGACAGGCAGAGTTGACAAGGTGGAAAAGCTCCCTCGCTCTCATCTTGCAGCTAGTTGATTTCCGCGCAGAGTTAAGCCTAAACCGATCAAAAAGAAGTTATAATGACACGGAGAAAAGATATAATGGTATTTGACCAGCCTGGAACTGCGACTTGCCTCCATTCCTCTTTCTACCATTGTTGAAGAAGTCTGTTTATCGCCAATTTCGTCGTGATGATTAGGCTTAGTTTTTCTTTATTTCATATTAAGCCCCTCTTAAATATTCGAAATTTCGAATGGGCTTTATTCGCTTTATTTTGCCTGTTCAGTGGACCCCGATAAAGTTTCTTTGGTTGCTTGAATAAGGTTTTGGTTTTTTTTTGCTTTTTTTTTTTTTGCGTTGGCGTGTGCCATTGTACAGAAGGGTTTACTTTAAAAGTAAAATATAACAATAAATTTGTTACTTGGCAACTTTTTATTCCTTTTGCATGTGGGAGCCAGAATTGTACCGACACGGAGTTAGGCTAACTCCGGAATTTTCTTAAATTCCGGGATTATACCGTACTGACCTGCGTGTGGGAGCCGGAATTACAGTAATTTCGGTTTCTTAATTCGCTTTAAAAGTGTTTGAAATAATCCGGGATTGTGATAACACGGAATTATCCTAATGTGGACGATCCGAGCAATATCTGATTGTAATTATCTAGATAGTAAAACTGTCCCTCTCTCCTTCTAGCGCCGTGGCTTCGCCTATAGTCTGTTCCACATTATATCTGCAGGAAACTGACTGCATTGCCGCACGTTTTCTTCCACTACGAGTACAAAAACATGTAAATTTCCCACTCGTAGACTCTAACAGTAACTGTGTAGAGTCTACAAGTGAGATATCCACATGTTTTAGCACTAGTAGTGCCAGAAATAGAGGCGTCATACATGCAGTCAGTTTCCTGCAAACATAATGTGGAACAGACTGTAGGGTCGCGTCAAATAAGGGGACACAAAGATAGTGAAAGTAAAGGTAATCTCCCCCTACGCACTTTACCTTTCTTATTTGACCAACTTGGCAGCAGCATCAGACCAAGAGCTCTACCAAAACTGAGGTTGTGTTCAATTAGACACCATTTTTAAGTAGTACCAAAAAATGCTAAAAATAGTTTAAAGAAAAATGGTTAAACTGCTAGATTTCAAATTTGTAAGACTAATAAACATCGAAAAGGGCCACCCACTGAAGATCGTTTCCAGTACACCAAGAAGGTGGGTAAGGATTTGACAGCAGCGAGACAACGCTTGGCGTAATCTCGGTGTCGTTCCAAACTTTTTACTTGCATCTTTTTCTTGAAGGTCTCTACAAGTCTCTATTAAGCCTCGTGCAGTTTGGTAATTTTTGTGAATTTTTTGAGATTGGTATAATACTTGCAGATACAGAAAGGTCAACAAACTTAAAGGTGCCGAAGTCGAGATATCGGTGGGCTTCTTGTGCACGTCAATGCAGAGAATGGTTCCAAATGCCGGGGGTTCTCTTCTACTCTGACGTTGAACCAGTGGCGTAACTACAATGAGACAGAGGAGGCAGCCTCCTCCCACCGACTTTGGGGGCCCCCTCACTGGCCCCAATTTAAAATTTGTTTGTAACTCCAAAATATGACAAAGTAAGTTACTGCTATAGTTACTTGAAAAAAGTTGTGTCTTGTGTTGGGAGGGGCTCCATTGCGTTATGAGACAAAAACTGCAATTTATTTTATGAAGGTCCTCCACTGGCCTCTCGCCTGTATGGTAAAAAAAGGCATTTTTTACGAAGAAGAAGGATTGCCTCTCCACTGCATTGTAAAATACACATTTATTTAGAAGGGGGGGGGGGGGGGCGACCTCAACTGGGCTCATGCCTTGTGTGGCATAACTGCATTTCTTTTTCTAATGAAAGGGGCCCTCCATTGGCCTCTCTTGTGTGGCAATAACTAATTTTTTGTTATGAAGGGGGGCCCTCCACTGCACAGGCGCCTCCTTGCCCCAATTCTGAAGTTACGCCTCTGCGTTGAACTTGGAGTGTTTTCTTATAATGTCATAGGACGTTCAGGGAAGCCCAACGAATATCGCCTCTGGCACCTTTAACGATTTGTTCTCTGTAATATACCGGCCCCCTCCCAATAAGATGAGTTCTTTATGACCCACTTTAAGAACCGAAAGCACCTTGAATAAATACTGTCATCATCATAAAGTAGTATAGGCTCGACGTTAGTCGGAGAGAACCGTATTTATGATGCTGTATTTACTGGGCTCTGATGCTGTTTAAGCAAGACGTGGATTAACCCTTTCCAGGAGCATCATAAAAGAGAGACTATAGGGCTGAACGGAGTGGCCATAATAATATTACCCATGTTCCATCTCTCCTTCTAAACCGAGACCCCATGCGGCCAATTGTGGAACGACTCCTCGTTACTATTTTCTGGGATAAAATTGACGTTAAAAATAAGCTGTAAAAGCTTTAAAGGCGGGTTGCCACCAAACAAACGTTTGCAGCTTCAGCGCTGTCTAGTTCTCTTTAGTGCTTGCTCGCAGCAAGAAAGGAATGCACAAAGAAATAGCTTTTAACACAACAAAAAAGCCACGTGCCTCCTTGATTATGGAGTAAAAATTTGTTATATCCGTGCACCTGGAAGCAAGCTATAAAGGTTAACGATATTACTGACACTAGATGGTACCGCGGTAGAATGTTTATATAATGCCGTGGCGCCATATACTGGCGGTAATATCGTTAATCTTTACAGCTTGCTTCAAGGTGCACGGGGACGTACCAAATTTTTACTCAATAATTAAGGAGGCATGTGGCTCGTTTGCTATGTTTAAAAATATATTTTTGTGCATTCCTTAACGTGCAGCGAGCAAGCGCTACGGAAAACTAGATAGCGCTAGATGCTGAAAGTTTTAGTTTGGTGTCAACCCGCCGTTAACCTAATACATAGATGCGAAAAAATACCACTAGTGCCATGATTAGGCCAGGCGTGCGGTATCTTCGCGCGTAGTCAACAGCGTTTCGCGAGCGTGAAGCGGTGAAACAGATGCCCTCTTCAAACCAAGGCCGACTGAGATAGAAATTGCATTTAGCAATATTAGAGTAACGACAATTACGTCATTTTATTACATATACTATGCTGGAGCCAGTAATTGGGCTATTTGCAAGGAGCACTGGATAAACCTGGAGTGGAAAAAGAAGGGCGTCTTACTGAGGCCAATGCTGTTAGAGTGGATTTCTTAGGCCTAATAGAGCAGTGACACGACGTAGTATTATTGTATATAACTCTATGCTGGAGCCTTAACGGGTTAGCTGCAAGGGGCACTGCAGAGAGAAACAGAAGGGCGTCATACTGAAACCGATGCTGTGAATAATGATTTCTTAGACCTAAAACGCGCGATTTTTGTTGTTGCAGAAAACAACGTTATTTTAAGCCTAAGAAATCCGCTCTTCCGTTGTTTTTCCCCTCCATTTTATGTAGTGCACCTTGTAGTTATGCCCTCCAAAACCCATACTGGTGCCAATATGGCGGCAAGTGTTACTGCTCTATAGACGCAATTTTTTCTGAGTTGTCGGCAGTTGCTGAAATTTGCAGCTAGTGGAATCTTTTCTTTTTCGATTATAACGTCGCAGCATAAGAGATTGGAGAAAACAACGTTTTTTCTTAGGCCTAAGAAATCCTCTCTCAAAGCACTGGCTTGACTAGAGGTGCCGTTGTTTGTACCTCCATTTTAATCTAGTGCCCCTTGTAGCTATCTCTCCAGATGCTAACCTCGTATACCAATATGTGCTAGTGGCGCTGCTCTACAGTTACAACATGGACGCTCCGTATTTATTTATTCCTGCCCTCCCTTAAACCCTAAATTCTAAACTCTGGCCAAAAGCTGCTAGTTTTAATAAATCTTTCGGTATCCATTCTTCATTTCTTCTACTAAATCGGTCTTCGTACCAACGATGATCAGGAGACGAGAGAGAGAGATAGGGGACCCTCCATCTCTTTGCGTCCGAGTCATCCATCATAGAGGTTTGCTCATGTTTCTTGGCAGCATTTAGTTACCTCGTTCGTTTTAGCTCTAATGAATACATCTAGGGTTTCGGAAAATTATTAATGACGTCACACGACCAGACAATTGAGGTGACCCAATTAGATTTGCGAGCAACACGAAGCAAGCAGCTGAGAACGAAACCACTCTTGTATCAACCGAAGACTAAAGAGTAAAGAGGATGTTCGCCAACTAAGAATCGTAACCATACAACAGTCTGTGGCATATCTTTAAATCTTGTGGCAAGCGAAGAAATGCAACAATAAATGTTTTCAACGAAACAAGCTCGTGCCAAGCCTCTTAAAGGCCGGTTGCCACCAAATTAGCATTGCAGCATGTAGGCCTATCGAGTTCTCCCTCGCAGGAAGCAAAGGAAGGCACAAAGCAAAACTTTTAAACGCTACAAACAAGCACGTGACTCCTTAATTATTGAGTAATAATTTGGTACGCCCTCGTGCACTTGGAAACAAGCTATAAACCTTTACGATATTAATGTCACTAGATGGCGCCAGGGGAATTTCTTTATATTATTCACTGGCGCCATCTAGTGACACTAATATCGTTAATCGTTATAGCTTGTTTCCAGGTGCACGAGGGCGTACGAAATTTTTACTCAATAATTAATGAGTTACGTGGCTTATTTGTAGCGTTTAAAAGTTTTGCTTTACGCATTCCTTTGTTTCCTGCGAGAGAGAACTCGTTAGGCCTACATGCTGCAATGCTATAATTTGGTGGCAACCGGCCTTTAATATGAGAACATCTGGTACGTTATCGGCTTGAGCACAGAGAGGTACCTATAAAAATTAATTATGTAATGGATCACAGATGGCGTCTTGGTATAAACCTAAGATTTTTTAGTGGCGAACATCCACCTTTAAGGAGGCAAAAGGGAACTACAGTTCAGGCCTACAAATAAATCTTTTTCATTTTATATATTTTACGAAATGTCCACGATTTACTTTTCTTGCTTTCTGTGAAAGCCGCTTGGCCATACACACTTTACTTTCTTGAAAATTAATTATTTTGTGAAATATTGCGGAGCACCTTTTGATCAGAAGTTTGACCAGAAGTTGCTAATCTGAATTTTAGTACCTTATCATTTGAGTAAAAAAAAGCAATGGTTATAGCATGGACTTGGCAACAATGGGCCGGTGTAAGAGTTTTAATGCACACCTCTAAATTGGTAGCAGTGTTCTAGTTTTCATTTAACTTTCGAACTATCAATTGGTGCGATTAACTTGGCAAATAAGCTTAATCTTGATGGCCTTTCTCTGGCTGAATGACATCACTACCTTCAAAGGCTGACCCTTTTTGGAACCTTGGTTTCTTCTTTTATACCCGTTTTGGTTTTGGGTATGTTACTGTCTAACTAGTAACTAATAACGTTTACCCCATGTTATATCCCATAGACTAAGTGCTCATGTCTAGTGAAAACTTGGGAAGGCCTACACAGCTAAACGTTTCCACACGAATGCATGGTAATCTGAACATTGTCCTCTTGTTGGTTTGGTTTGCGACTTGTTAGGTTCAGGATAAATGCGTGGGAGGATTTTGAAATTCGCAATGTTGCAACCAAAGATTGCAATCACTATGACTTGGACAATCAACCAGGATTGCGTAACAATAATGGGTAACTGTAAGTAACTAATAACTTAAAACATATCATGTCCAGGATAAACCCCAATACGGCCAAAATCTTTGCAAATTGTATACAATGTACCGAGAAGGTGCAGGGATAAACAACACAACTTAAGGGGGATGCGCTGATTGAGTGAGTGAAGCAAACGAACATCAGCGTTTGTTAGCCGCTGTGCACAAAAATGGGATTGAAGAAAGTTAAGCATGAAGCACGGACGTATAAAATAAACTAGACCGTGTCAATTTGGATGATGTAACAGCTAACTGGGCAATGGCAATTGTCAAAATGATCAATGACAAATTTTATAGACATGAAATTCCTACAGAAAAAAAAAAGAGATAAACATAAGACGGTGTGACCTTTTGTACGTTCACAGTCCTATGAAAGTTGTGATATACTCCTAAAACAAAAACTGGTTAAGAGAAGCCGCCAAGTTTCCAAAAAGGGTCGGCCTTTTGAAGGTAATGTTATCTTTCAACCAAGGAAAGGTCTCCAAAGTTAACCCTATTAGCCGAGTTAATACCACTGAATAATACTTCGGACGTTAAATTAAAACTGAAGATTGCTACCACGAGTAGCAATATTCTAGTTTTCATTTAACTTTCCAACTATTGGTCGATGCGATTAATTTGGCTAATAGGATTAAGCCTTGGTGGCTTTTTCCTGGTAGAATGATATCACACTTTCAAAGGCCGTCCCTTTTTGGAAGCCTGGCGGTTTCTCTCATACCAGTTTTCGTTTTGGGTGGACCATAGACACTTTGTTGGTCCGTACGGGCCTTCCTTTATGCCACCCCTGGTTCGACGTAAATAACCATTTTTAAAAGTGGTGTAGGAGATAAGGCGATGAACTCATTTCAGTAAGAAAAACAAATCTCATCACATAAAGAAGCAAGTTTCAACAATTGTCACAACACACGCTAGTGTGCCGCCCGCCAAGATAAGCGGCTCCAGATAAAATATGTATATGACCGTGGCCACCACTAGACACTTTACCTTTACTTGGCTGTTTTCAGCCATTCGAGGATAAAAACAATGTGGCAGAAAAGGCTGAAACTTGTTTGATCGGGATACTTTGGTCGCCTGACAACATAAAAGCATATTGACACAGCTTAACGTTTTCTTGTTGAAAAAACGACCTGGCTACTAGTGCTAGCGCTATTTTTTGTATCACAAAAATAAATTCTTCCATGTGGTGAACAAACCTGGTTCTTAACTCATTTTACAGGTATTGCTCTGGATATGTGCCCTTTTCATAAGGCCTCTTCTAATAGGCCAAGTGGTTCAGGGGTTAGGGGCCTCTGAATGTCCAAATTGATTGTTTTACATTGTTTTAAACATTCTTATCATGCAACAATACCAATCAGCAAACGCCAGCTGCAAGACGTAGACTGGAGAAAAAGGGGTTTTGGTTTGTGTATACGTAGTTTCGTTTGTTCAAGCAGCTCCTTGAGCAATGTTTCATAAGAATACAAAACATTAAAACAATGCCAATCGGCAAAATCAGCAAATGCCAGTAAACGGATCATTAAATAAATCCGTGTGTTTGTAAGGAGTGTAAGGAGATATTGCAGTACTAATAAGAAATACTAATCATATGAAAAAAGGTGACTGCTGCCTTAAAATGTAACAAAAGCCAACAACAAAAAAAGAAATCGACCAGAAAACTAGATTGGTGTTTCCACGTCATAATTACTAAGAAAATAAATGTATTTCACCAATTTGCACCAAAAATATCTGATATCTACCCCAAAACAAAACTCGTTAAGGATTCCTGCCAAGTTTTTTTGGCCGTGTGAAGTCGTGATATCAAACGCCAAGCTCTTTCGCCAAGCTAATCCCACCGACCAAGACTTCAAACGTTAAATGAAATAACTGAAAATTACGCAGTAAGCAATTTTCATATATTTCCTTTCACCTTCGAACTATTAGCCGATGGGATTAGCTTGGTGAAAGAGCTTGGCGTTTGTTATCATGACTTCACACGGCCGAAAAGCAAGGTTTGTTTTGGGGTAAATATATTAGGCTACATAAAATCATAAATTCAAAGATAAAAGCTACCTAAAATAGACGACAATATTGCATTTTCGCAATATGCTTTTATCCATTATCTTTGTTGTTATTGTGAATGAAAGAGCATGAAATATGAACACTATTGCCAAACACTTGTGCTCCTTAGCGAAATTTGAGTCCTCCTGTCGATCTTTGAGCGTACTGTCTTTTATTACTAGGAGGCATCAGGGACGTAGAGGTCCCTGGAGGCATTACGTCATTTCGCAAAAAAATAAACAGGTTGTCGCCCTACAACGTCGTTTGGCTGTGACCTGATTTACACTAAACAAGAAAAGTGTTACACAACAAATTTACCGAGAGGTGACGTGACGTCATACGACAAAATAGAAGGATAGTAGAACCCGTCGGGTTCCAAAAAGAGGGACGCGGGTTTTGGCTCGGGTGCCCGAGAAACGACATAACTCGACACATGTCAGCGATCAAACAGTCGTCGTCAACTAGTTAGCAACACCCACGTCCTGCTGGACCATGATAGTTAAAACCAGCAAACGAGAGTGAATTTTATCCTAGGATTGCTGGCGAATAGATGAAACCATAGAAATGCCCCCACCGTCCATCCCCTGTGCGATTGGGATTCCATAGTAGATATATGGAGCATCTACTCCGTTTTGTGATTTCTATAGAGCAGTGACACGACGTAGTATTATTGTGTATAACTCTATGCTGGAGCCTTAATGGGTTAACTGGAAGGGGCACTGCGGACAGAAACAGAAGGGCGTCATACTGAAGCTGATGCAATGAAGAGTGATTTCTTAGACCTAAAACGCACGATTTTTGTTGTTGGAGAAAACAACGTTATTTTAAGCCTAAGAAATCCGCTCTTCCGTTGTTTTTCCCTCCATTTTTATGTAGTGTACCTTGTAGTTATGCCCTCCAAAATCCAAACTGGTGCCAATATGGCGGCAAATGTCACTGCTCTATACTAGACGCTATCAGGAGCAGCACAGAAGACTTTCTCAAGCCAAGGCCGACTGAGGTAGAAAAGCAATTAGGACTTTTGCCGCTATCTGGTTCTATTTAGCCCTTACCTCCAACAGGCGATGGAACACACAAATAAATTTCGTTTTATGAAACAATCCATGTGCCTACGGCAAAATCGTACGGTATTCGAAAAATCAAAAATTTCCTTATTTTTTAAAAATAATTATTATCTTCTACGTATGAATGATAACAAAGCTTCTAGTCATTAAAAATGAAAATAGAGGAAAATAGTGCCACATCTATACCCATGGTCTATCACGCGGCTGAAAGTGAAAAAAGAGTGAGTTAGAAGCCAGTATAACTGAGAAAAAAAATAGAAATAGCTAGTTGGGGTGGATGGTGGCAAAAACCGATACCGAAACCGAAACCGAGGTTTTTTGGGGGTGAAAACCGAAACCGGAACCGAAGTCAAAAAAATGAAACCGACTCATCCCTATTAGGGAGGCTTGGAAAAGCAGGGATGGCGGGAACGTAATGGGGGGATCAGAACTTCGACGATATATTCAAAATCTACAGAGAACAAAAGGGGGATGCCTACTTTGGAGACGAGTGAGGAGTGGGGAGGGGAATTGGGGCGAATGCGGTAACAACCCACAAAAAATGAGCCACATCATTTTTGCATGTCATTACAACTAAATTCAACAGTTTTTAGACGGGGCAGCTTCAAGTAAAATCCAAGAAGACAGACGGTTTTCCAGGGGTGCTATGTAGTGACATCACTGTCAGGCGCGGGAACTCCAAAGAGCTGCGAAAAATCAGCACTCAGACGCCAAGACACCGGAATTTCTACAACTCGCGTGTTACGCATGCCACGAATAATTCATCCCGTCTTCCTATGCACAACTGGCCCAACCAGTTACCTGTATTTTTGGTATCTGGACTAGTAATTAGTCGTGCCAAGACAGCTGTGTCAGTGTTGATCTTCATTAGGACGAAGGACATCCGCCCACAAGCGACTGTAAATCATCGAATGTAGATAAATAAACGTTGCCAACGTACATTTTTGGCGGGATGTAGCATCCATGGCCACCGGGCTGACGTCTATGCAGCAATTAATGCAGTGCCTCCGTAGCTTAAAAGCACCTCCAAAAACACTGCAGAAAAATAAGTAGTTTGGCAGAAAATGCACTTATTCTGCACAATATTGTCACAGAATATTTAAAAAAGTCTGCAAAAAAAAAGTGGTATTTTGGTAGGTAGATTTTTTAATTTTAACTAATGCTGAATTACGCATGGTAATGTATAGTATACATACAATTACAAACACTTACCTGGTGTGGGGGGAGGAGAGCTGCACCAAAATTTTCACATCAAAATGTACTTTTTGCCATGATGTTTAAAGCTACCTTAGTTCTTCACTCTTTTAATAGTGAAAAACAGTTGCACAGTCCACACTGATCAGTTTTCTCCCATTTCCTTTAAGAAAGGGCACCAGAGTGAGTTCGAATTTAGAGAAAAAAAAATGTCTTATGCAGAGAAAGGGAGACAGCCGCACCATCCGGATCCGCCCCTGTCACTTACACGTTCTATCTCCAACTGCAACCCTTCATCCACAATTATATCTGCAGAATCACTTTCTATACGGCAGTGACACGAAGTAGTATTATTGTGTAAAACTCTATGGTGGAGCCAGTAATTGGGTTAGCTGCAAGGAGCACTAGACGGAGAAAGGAAGATCGTCTTATTGAAGCCAATGCTATTAGACGGGATTTCTTAAGCCTATAACGCGCGATTTTTGTTGTTGGAGAAAACAACGTTCTTTTAAGCCTAAGAAACCGCTCTCAAAGCACTGTCTTGAATAGAAGTGCTGTTTTTTTCCGTTACGTTTTAATCTAGTGCACCTTGTAGCTATTACCTCAAAATGGTGTCTCGTATCCAGTATGACGTCACTTGACGCTGCTCTATGCAAAATGGATGTATACACATCGTGTCGATTTATAAAGGTTACATTCTTGGACTCGCGAACGAATGTTTATTTCGCTGTAATGAATTAAATGCAATTGATCGTTTAAAATTAACTTTAATAATTTACTGCAGTAAGCCTAATTATTAATTTCAGCATTAAAAAAGCAAAGAATAAAACTGAATAATTCGCAGATGATCATGACAGATGATGATAATACACAGTTGACAACTATAGAGCAGGGCAACGACGTAGTATTATTGTATATAACTCTATGCTGGAGCCTTAATGGGTTAGCTGCAAGGGGCACTGCAGAGAGAAACAGAAGGGCGTCATACTGAAGCCGATGCTGTGAAGAGTGATTTCTTAGACCTAAAACGCGCGATTTTTGTTGTTGGAGAAAACAACGGTATTTTAAGCCTAAGAAATCCGCTCTTCCGTTGTTTTCCCCTCCATTTTTATGTAGTGTACCTTGTAGTTACGCCCTCCAAACCCCATACTGGTGCCAATATGGCGGCAAATGTCACTGCTCTATAGGCCTGGAGTTAAAGAAAAATCCTCCCTATTAGTAGTGTTCCTTCACTTGTTGAAAGCGTGACATGACGTAATGTTGTGCTGCTTATAAGAAAATCGGAATTCTTGTATTGTCCCCGTAAGATGCACAAAATCTGCAGGCTGGGCATCAGTGACGGCGTCAGGATTGAATTGTTTGGGGGGGGGGGGGGCGATAGAGGGCACGTCTGGAAACAGAGTGGGCCAAGGATTTTTTTTCAAGGCAACCACATTAGGCACTTTTATTTAGTTTAATTCAATCTGAACGTAACCTAAGCTTCAAAACGCAACACAATTTATTTCTAAAATAAGCCCCAAAAACACAGAAAATAAATGAGGCTACGTGTATATTGCAAAGTTGTTTAAAAAAATATGTATATAAATAAATAAAATAAAAACTCTGTTCATTTGATTTCAAGTTCAGCCTGCAGTGTTTTTATTATTATTTTATTTTCTGGTGGTGACGTGATTGTTGGGGGTGGGGAGGAGGGGCAGTGAAATATTTGGGGGTCACGGCCCACCCTGGCCCACCCCGGGCGCGGTGGGGGGGGGGGGGGGGGGTGGTAGAACGTCCCAAATTGGAGCAGCTGCACGCCCAACCCACCAAGAGGACCGCCACTGATGTCGGTGATCTGGGGGCAAAATGGGTTGCCAGTTCGAATCAGAGTCATGACACTCCGACAAAACGTAAGTGCGTAAAGGTGGCTTACTTACTACGTTACTTTCTAGTGTTTGATTTACGCTGTTTGGCTTGTTTCCTCTTTCCTTTGCAAAAGCTATTTCGCGCAGGATGCTCAAATACAGACCTTAACATTTCTTCACCGAAGTTATAATAGTGTGTCTGAAAAGAAGCACACAAAAAAATGTGCGATACCGCTCGCCTTCCTCGCACTGAGCTTAGTACGAGCAACGCGAACGATATCCTATACCCGACATACTGTTTCCATGACCCCATTTGATTTCAACATTTGTTTAAGTTGATCAAAAATCGTTCGTTTTAGTTTCCTACATAACAGCAAGCATGCGTCTTCAAAAAAAAATATCCTAATTCGCGACCAACAGTTGACAAGAAGGACGGTAATAGCAGCATTTACATTGTGCAATGGAAAATCCTTTCACCATGCGGAAAATACCAGAGTAAACGCTACTGGAGTAAACGAAGTATGAAATTCAGAATTTTGTTGTACGCGAATTCAGCCGTAGTTTTCTTCAGCAATGGTCCCGGCTAGGTATAGTTTACATTCCGACGAATCGTCTGGTGAGCATCAGAGTGAAATGTGTCTGCCCGATGACGTCAAAGCACGGTAAGGGGTAAAGTTACCAAGGCACCAGATAGGCTAATTTCTATTTTTTTGTTTGCACAAAACGCCTTGACTTACATTCCGTAGTAATTTTAATACACGCAGAAACTTCAGCCTTTGAAAAAATAAACCCCACCACTTTGCTGCACGTGCTTACTTATTGCAGCGTCTGTACCAACTCAAACCCCCACCTCCCAACTCGGGAAAAAAAAAAAAAAAAGAGTAACGAAGATAGGAGGAATGATAATTTGATACTCATGTTTCAAAACGTTTTCTTTGGGTTTTTTTATTTTATTTTTATCTTTACTTTTGCCTATCAACCCAAACCACAACTTATATTAGTGAACTGTTGTACACAATTTATCAGCAATTTGCAATTTAGCCTAAAATACTCTTCACCAAAATACTCTTGAAAAAAAACCCTCTGAAGTAGAAGTTGTCAGTCACTTTCCGATTGATTGATTGATTTATTACGCAGAAAATTGGTCCAGGACCACGCATTCTGCGACTAACTACATATAAGTACAGAGAAAACTATTGAACAAAGAGAAGCACCCCGGGGGCAACAAAAGTAAGGAACCACCAGAACACAGATCAGAACACACAGACTCCGGGCTTGGTGCAAGGAGAGGGAAATGGAGGAAGGTGAAAAGGTGACAGCGCGAAACCCATACTACAAACGAACCCCAGTATCCTTAACGAAACGAGCTACAGCCGACAGCCTACCTGTAGACACGCGACCATCATTCAGGGACAGAAGACCATCCACAGAGGAGGGAGATACAACAATGTCGAGGCCAGCAGGATGGCGTTGTTGTTGTACAGTACCGCTCAAAAATAAATGGACAAACGCAACAATAGATGTGCTGGACCAGTCTGTTGCTGTAAACGGGGCGAGCACTTCCATTGTTTCAAAAAATAACGATACCAGTACAAATTATTACTGAGCGTCGGCTCCAGTTTTGCTTTGTATTGTTGCAAGCGCGTGAACATGGCAACAAAGGTTTGTCCATTTATTTTTGAGCGGTACTGTACGTACCCAGAGCCCCCTAAGAAAGAGGGCTTTCTTACGGGGCTCTGACGTATCTTATCTCTCCGAGGAAAGCGGCTGAGATAGGGACAGTGTACCGGCTTGGCCATTTTTATTAAATTCCCTCGATATGCTACCAGATGTAGGTTTTTTTTTTTTTGAAATCATTTAAAAATCTTAAAGAGGTCCACGTGCCCAATTTCAGTAGTAAAAGGTGGTACATACCTGTATTTTTGTCCTATTTTCTCATTGCTGCCAGCGTTTAAGCTAACATCTTCCAAAAACCGAGAACTACAGAGTGTTCCTAAAAGGTCTAGTCAAATTTTAACCATAGCTGCTACTCATCAAAACAAAGAAAAAAGTCCCGATAAACATGGGTCCGGAAATGCTTCTTTTCCGAAACAACACATGGTGGTGCCAACTAATGCCGTAGGCCTATTTGCGTCATAATGGCTGTAGTAATGGTTTGTAATAATTTTAAATGTACAAAACAAAGTGAAAATTACTCAATACTTCTTCAAGCTACTGGAACAGCAGGTGGCTGAAAATAACTGGCAATCAACAGACCTACCATGGGCTTACTAGAAACTGCCTCCCTCGTCCCTTCCCCGAAGCTACTTGAGACCTGATCGTTGGTATGGCTAAAAACAAGTGTTTAGTATTGCTTTGCAGTCAATTGTTAACAACCCCCACGGCCGGATTATTTTTTTTTCGTAAACAGTTCAGTAAAATCCGCTACGAAGTATCCCATGCAACCCAACGGCGAACAGAAAATATCTGTTTAATCAGACTAAATGTGCCTAAACTATCTTGACCTAACCACAACAACAGAAAAGCAAGAGTTAATTTACACACAATCGCTACTAATGGGTGCTAATGAAGTTTCATAACGAGAGCCAACTTTACTATCTGAACTGTTTCAAAAAAAAATAATATATATAAGCTTCCCCCCCCCCCCCCCCGGCCTGCCTTGCCCTAATCCCGATCGTTCCATGCTCGCTTCTTCTCCATCACTCTTATCTTCTCTTCCAAATAGTCACACGCGAATAAAAACGTGAAAAGCTGAAGTTTCAGCAGTAGAAACAAACATGAGTCGTTTACGAACAACTTACCTGACGTACCTTTGTAATCTTCAGTCATTTTGGTTCAATGCGATGTCTCTGCAGGGTACTGGGGATCTTCAGCATCCTTGCAAGACCTGTTGCTCCAGCAACAAATTGTTTTATTATTATTGTATATGTATACTAGAGTAAGCCCGTGCTATGCACGGGGCCGGTCATGAATTAAGTTTACGGGCACATTTTTCCGGCACTCTTCCCGACGACTTGTCAGATTGATCGACCACTCATGCCTGCCTCCTGTTTGCATGCAGGTAGAATGGGAGAGCTTATTTACAATGCGGGCGCGAGGAGGGGAGAAGTGACTGTTCGGCCCGACGACTTGTCAGATTGAACCTTTATTGAGTTGATTGACCACTCAAGCCTGCCTCCTGTTTCCATGCAGGTAGAAAGGGAGAGTGCATTTTCAATGCGGGCGCGAGGAGGGGAGAAGTGGTTTTCCTTTTAGCCGGCCTCCAATATTATTATAAAGATTTTTTAGCAACTTTGCAGTAATATGTGTAGCTTAATTTATTTTCTGTGTTTACGGGGCTCATTTTAGGAATAAATTGTAATGCATTGAAGCTTAGGTCACGTTCAGGTTGAATTAAACGGAATAAAAGTGCCTATTGTGGTTGTCTTTGAAAAAAAAAAGTCCTTGGCCCACTCTGTTTCCAGATATGCCCTTTGTCGCCCCCCCCCTCCCCCCAAACACTTCAGTCCTGACGCCGTCACTGACTGACACTTCGGTGATTGTCAATTAAGCTTGAGTGATCAGGTTTGGACCACAAACTTGGTGGCAGCCATTTTGGCTCTTGATATCACATCTTTCTATTGCGAAAACTTGATGGGTTCCTTTATCCATATGGAGGTTTTTGTACGATTTAGACAATTTTTACTTGCATACAAACACTCCCCAGACCATATTCTAAAATCTACGACTCACTTTGCATCCAACCGTCAGGCCTTTTATTCATGTTGAAGGTTTTGGAGCACTACATCCCGTCCTTCTTCCTTGCTTGTTGTGGTTGGTGGTGGCCATTCTGCGAGTTTGAATTTAATTGTTTTATGGCCCCTGTTGAGATTGGGCCGGCTTGGGTTTGCTTCAGAGCTGGAATGGGTTTACGTTGTAGGTGGTGGGGAATGAGCGCATTTACATTTCTGAAGGCCCCTTTGGTGAGATTGCAGGGGGTTGGTTTTTGGAAGATCTATGGCGATGTTTTCTAGGGCTAGTCTGGGGGTAGAGCTTCTTCTCTTCAAAAAGGATAGTTTCAGTGATTTGGAAGTCGGGAAGGTGGCCTGTGTCGACGAAATGTACTGCTAGCCCGTCATTTAGGTCGAGTTGTTGAACAGCTGATTTGTGCTCAGCATTTCGAGTTTTAATCCTGCGTTTAGTGTGACCTACGTAGGAGGTGGGGCACTGTAGGCATGGAATGCGGTACACAACATTGGTTTGTAGGGTGGTGGTCTTGGTCGAAGTAGTGTTTTTATGTTGGGGTGTGTGGATGTTGGCCTCCTCTACCCATCCGACGCATCCTAGAGGAGGCCAACATCCGCACAAGGTTCTCCACTCACCCCAACATAAAAACACTACTTCGACCAAGACCACCACCCATCCACCCCACCCTACCCTACAAACCAATGTTGTGTACCACATTCCATGCCTACAGTGCCCCACCACCTACGTAGGCCACACTAAACGCAGTATTAAAACTCGAAATGCTGAGCACAAATCAGCTGTTCAACAATTCGACCTAAATGACGGGCTAGCAGTACATTTCGTCGACACAGGCCACCTTCCCAACTTCCAAACCCAAGCCGGCCCAATCCCAACAGGGGCCATAAAACAATTAAATTCAAACTCGCAGAACGGCCACCACCAACCACAACAAGCAAGGAAGGACGGGATGTAGTGTTCCAAAACCTTCAACATGAAATATGTGTAAATAGTGTATATAACTATAAAAGGAAAGGATTGAAAATTCCCCGACGTGCAAACCCAAGTTGAGTGAGTTAAACCTTTAATATTTTAAAATTAAAACCATAACCAAGTTTCAAAATTATTGTTAAAAATAATGTATTCTGCAATATAGATTACACACCCGCATAATTTTGAGGCTATATTTTTCAACATTCGTCAAGTCGTCGAATGGTTCCCTCACCTCAGAAAGAGGGCTTGACAGATGTTTTGGACTCGATTCCCCCTTGAAAACTCATTGCCCTGACGTTGAGTTTTCCAGCAATGTGTCTGGGTAGAAGCGAAGATTTACTGCATTGCAGGTTTCGAAGAGTCTTGATGTCTCTTTCACCATTGTTGAAGAGTGAGTTTTGCCTCATCATTTCACGTGAGACTGTCTTGTGTTGTCTGTCATTACTGTTACGACTTTCCCTCGAAGAAAAGACTTCATGATTGAATAGCCCGATGAATGGCTCCAAGTTCAAGAACGTTGATGTAAAACTGTCCTCCTTCGTTCCAGCTTCGAGATACGATTGCCATCGATGGGGGCTCCCCAGCCTGTGTGGAGGCCTCGGTGAAATGAAGGGGCGTCCGGAGGCAGATCGTGGACTGGCACTCCCTGTTGAAGGGTCAAAGGATTCCTCACCATTCAATGTTTTCAAGGGGTAGATGATGAAGAGGAATTGAATCTTCCCATGACGTTTATAGGAATCATTCTTCTTGTTAAAACCAGTGGGTTAGTTTCACTCACCATTGTCCTTGAGGAACGATTTTGCGAACAGTTTTGCGCAGGAAACGATCAAACCAATGTGAGAGGCTAGTTCTTGATCGGTGACCTTTTGTTTGGTTCAAAGTCTTCAGTCTTTCCAATTTTCGATCATTTCCGAAGAGGGACAAACTATGAAGATCGAACAGTTCCAGGAATTAAATGTCATGGCTGGAATCGGTCAGGATTTGGTTGGAGTCACTCCTAATCCTAGGTCTTTGTAAAGATAAGAGGCAAACATCGAGATGGAGAAGTTGTTTTCTCGATTTGTGACGAATCGGCTAGTTGCCCAGTGCTCCGAATTTTATTCACGTCATCTGCTACGTTAACCTTTAACGACAGGTGCCGGATTACAAAAATGTTCAGCAACTGTTTCGGCCGAAAGACAAACGGAGTATTAATATCAGTGCTTAAGGCTTCCAGATGAATGTCCAAACGTGTTTTCACAGTTGGAATACTAGACACTGGCGTTCCGTTAGAGAAACTATTACGGTTATGAAGTCTTTTTTGAGCAGGACTAATTGAGCAAGATTAATTTTTTTAACGGACAATTTACTTCGGTTTTTGTTCACATTCACTTATGTTTCGCTACGCAGCACCAAAATTGTTCTAGTTTCTTTAAACCAGCTATTTTTCGAATTTCTTTATGTACTGGCATTCTTCCTCGGGCTTGGGACATGAGACAGACGCACACAAACGAGTGTGTGTGCATGTGAATCTCATGGGCTAAGCCTGAGGAATAATGCCAGTATAGGCATCGAAAATTAGCTGGTTTGAATAAACTAGAACACTTTTGGTGCTGCATACCGATGGACTTCTCGTCGTGAATCTCGCAAATTGTGCATTGAATGTCTAAAATATTACATTGTCTGTATTTACGGCAGGCAGGGTGTGCGTCTTGTGGTGTTTTCTTGCAGGAACAAATTGGAAAAATGCCTGAAGCGACGAATTCTTGAAGTTTTGCAGCGTCAGCAATCTTGACTGGTGAAAGGGTGAAAAGGCGAATTGCCTTTAACGAATAGCATTACGTACGGCCGTGTGTTGAGAGCACACGTGCCCGAAGCCAAGTGAGATCCATGGCCGCTATACCGTTATTATATGGGAAACACCAACAGTGCTCCTAGCTAGAGATTAGATTTAAATGGCATTTAAAGAGTTTTAAATGAATTTCGGGCACAAAATGGCAAATCGAAGCGATTTAAGCACATACTGAAGGTTAGTATTTTGCAGATAGTAAGAAATGAAATAAATACGACAAGAAAAGTCGAAATTAAAAATAGTCATTGCAAGTCTCCATTGGGCTAACGGTAACGGCCCACTACTTTACACCCGGCATACTGTTAGGACTACCTTTCTTGCCAACGCGTTCTATTCCTTATAAAAGAGTTTGGAACATTGAGAACAACTAGCATAGGAGCACACAAAAATGATCTTTCATGACTCCATGCCAGTAATAATAGCATAAACTGAAGGGAAGTATTTTGAAGATTAGCATAAATTGGAGGAAAGTATTTTTACAAATAGTAAGAAATTTGCATGGACGCAGGCTAAAATCACTTAACCTGCATTTTCTGCCATGTATTACCTGGTTGTTTCCTGTGAGCACATTCTATTTCCGAATAGGAAATTTGACAAATAAAATTAATACTAAACTAGCCCTAACTCTTGCGCATTCAGACACACGTCTACACACCGATGTTCCCACAAGAAAAAGCGAAGAGGAGCATCTTTGATTGGTCAACAATGGCGGAGAACCTGATTGCAAGTTCGTTTTTCTTTGAATATTCAGCAAATGAGTATTATTTACACAAAATAAGCTATTACTTAAAGCTAAGTATTTTCAGTAAAAACATGAATAACACACAATATTTTACCTTCACACCTGAAAGATTCCTTAAAAATAGCTGTTCGACCATGCTGGATTGGATTGGATTGGATTGGCCAGATACGACAAAGAGCTTGGTCAAGTGGTGAGAGGATCAGCCTTAAAATTCAAGGGCTGGGTAGTTGAACTTATCTCACTGACAGCACTTTCTGAATTTATTCCTTGCGACTTTGTCGACATTAACATTCCTTTACAAACATGGTATTTATAACTGTTTTATCGATTGCCCTCATTCTGTATGAAAGATGACGCCAAGAAGCATACTTCAATATCGATTTTATTAAACCCTAAAGTTTCATTTTACTTCATAAACAGTACGTAATTATGAGTTCGTAAGTAAATAGTTGAGTTTTCAAGAATAGTACACTTTGTTGTTTTACTAATAAAAAAATTAAAAGAAAAACATAAGCTCAACATCATCTGTACTTCATTCCTGCACTCGCATACTTTCTCAACCAAACCAACAGTATGTAGTCAATCGTCTTAACGTGATAGACTATACAACAAACTGTACAAAAACGTTCGGGCTTCCAAAATACAAACTTACACTCGAAACAAGTTATTGCAACAATGACAAAAACTGTGTTTTGCATTCTGATATTGCCACTCGCATTCTTTCCCGCCATTGCACTTGAAAGGCACTCTGGATTCCAGTAGTATATCCAAACCAGTAATCACAGAACTCTAACAAAAGAGAGCCTGATATCGTTCACCAACACGAAGTCCATCTCGCACATATGTTAAAGTACCAAACACTTTTTAAAACTATCAATTTCAACTAAGCCATTACATGCAAACACGCACATGCACACGTACAACACTTTCACTATACAACAAGCAACTGAAGCACAATCAACAAAATGCTATTTTGTCCCTACCTTTTTTTAATGTCAAAAAATAAAATGCTATAAACTAAAACACAGAACCTTCTATAGACACCTTAAAACATTTGAATAAACGCCTGTTGCCGTTTCTATTAAAAAGTGTACGTTGAGCGATATTTTTTGGGGCGGGGTACATTTTAAACTATATCGAAGTTCAATAGTCGAAAAGTGTCTTGACAAAAAAGTGATGTACAGTACCTATGTCACAACTATCTACATATGCTACCACCTAAAGTATGCGTTTCAAATTATTAAATAAACCCCGCAGCCCCCGTATTTCCACAAATGAGCATTTGCCGAGATGACAAAGTGTCACCCGCTTACATTACCATAGGCGTTTAACCAATGTAGGAGACTTCACACCATCATGATAACGTTAAAAGTATAACAATATTCCAAAGCTCAACAATAATTACTGCATTAAAATACTGATCACCAAAAATTCTTTTCTTTTACTTTTATCAGTGAGGACCTCAATACTGATGCCTAATGTAACTTTAAATAAAACGGAAAACGGTAACCCTATGAAAGCAGCCCACCAGGTTTGACTACTACTACTTGACATTATCGGTAGTCTGTCGACAATATAAGGAGCAGCATGGTTGGTATATCTTGTTTATAACGATGAAAAAGGAGAAGACGACGCCCAACAGGTTCTTTTTAAATATTTGTCATGGCACAGCCCGCACGTACACTCCTTTTTCGATATGAATGGGTAAGGCATTCAATTCTTGCAGTATTTAGTCTATTTACAACTTGCAGACTGATATTAGGATAACTGCAATCTAGACAAAGCCAAACACAAAATAAACACGCCCAAGGAACTCGGCCCACACTTCACTTTACATCACAGGCTTCGAGGACCTCAAGTTCACAGTAAAATTGCATCTAAGAAGTCCACACTTGACATGCAACACAAACCATGCGAGTGCGACAGTGGGTAGTTTTGCTAGGCTAACTTGTCCATTCAGAATATTTGTACAAAATGTTACACTAACAAATAAACAGCCTATCACGGATAAAATGCTAAAAATAAAAAATAAAACTAAACCACAGACGAATTGCTGGCATTTGTGCCACTTTATACATGGTCAATTAAAAAAAGCACGCAGTAACACTGTCCCAAATACAAAACTTACGATAACGTAAATCGTGATTTAAAACTAATTCCAATAGAGAACACGCTAAAAATTATATCAAGTCTGTCAGCATTTCTTAGTTGTTTACAGTGCAGTAACAGCTCGATGCATAATTCTAGTACAGCATTACACAGGGTGCCACAAAACATTAGTGAATCTTGTGCATTTTTTGTTACCCTGTGCACCTCACTTCACTAAATTAATGGAATGTCATACTTGATCATGATTTTTAAATTATCAGAACCTACTTCCAAACAAAAAGACTCCTAAATTACTTAGCTCGAATAATACTACATGTAGTAGCTTAAACTATGCAAGTTAACTTTGCATTGTCTCATTACACAGCATATATAAAGTATGGAAAATCAGTTATGATGAAAAAAATTATAGCGTGCTCAGTTGCAGCCATTAACAAATGGCGCTTGTTAAGGCTTAATACCTGAGTTCACAATCAAGGCAATGTACAGCCTAATCGTTTCTAAAGCAACAATTAAATACATAAAAAAATTATAACATTTATCACATGTTCATATTTACACTTATTAAAACATATACAAACTATCTTGACTTGCGAACAAGTTAAAACGACAAAGTAGACTTAGCTCTAAGTTTTCCCACTTTTAAAATGGCATTTTGGCAGATCAAGCACACCTTACCACAACTTTCGATTTAAAGTATACAGGAAAAAAATTAAGCCCATTCGAATCAATTGATTTAATGCAAGGCCACTTAGTTACGAACATCACACCCTTCAAAGTTCCGCCAAATTGACTCGATGCATTGTGTTAAGCAGACTAGTGCACTGGCTTCGTAAATAACACCCTTAAAAAACTGGTAACCATAAATTTCACACATTAACCACA
>JAHWFP010113349.1:81215-91808 GCA_023313725.1 Lithobius niger
TCTGCTTCGGAGGGGCCTGTTAGACCGAGTTCCTAGGAATGATAATGAGATGGAGAGGGTCTCCATCCTTGTGAACTTGCAGGTGGCAAAGATGAAAGAGTCAACTGTTAAATCAATACGTCAACTGGTATTTGAGGGTAGGTTTAAGAACCTTGTCATTGATGAAGAGACTGGATGGCATCATTAATAAGTTTTTTCAGCGGGGAACTCGAAAGTTTACACTACAGGCCCTGGTATCCAACATGTACTGACACTTTATTGCGATGCGATACTGGCATCCAACACCACCTTAGCATCACCTTTATCAGCCTGGCACAAAAAAATGTTGGGGTTGGCTTTAAGCGATACGAATGCCGACATCTCCTCACTAAAAACGTTTGTTTTGTACAGCTTGGGAGTCCTTGCTCCGCTTCCTAATTTTATCAAAAATTTTGTGACATACATTTTCTGCCTGTGGCAAGGATCTCCACACCTGCAATAATGTTAGACCAAGACAGTTGGATTACAGGCAGTTGAGAACTTCAGGTAATGATTCGCTTCAACTTCAACCCGAGTCAACGTGTGCCCGACCGATTCATGACCCAAGGATTAGAATGAACATACTTTTATTTGGTCACAAACAAAGTACTCATGCTAGGGAGACAATTTACCCTGTTCGCACCTTCCAAAAGCACCTGAACTTATTGGTGTGCCTCACCCGAATAAGCTCCACCCATCAACAAATTTTGATAGAAAACACTTCCAAGAAGGCCGAGAACTAGCCGAAAAAAATCAGGTTGGGTCTTGGAAGTGTATTCTATTAATACACTGAAGTAGAATTATAACCACGGTTAATTTTCTTTTCAAATATGCAGAATGGGAGGGTTTTACTAAACCATGACGTCGGGGATGCACTGTAACTATAAAATGGTGTCCAGTTAACTGCTCCTCATGTGAGTGAGCTTATGTATTTTTATCATTTTGTTGATTGTTAGTACCTACGTTTGGTTTTTGTAGTCATTTTGAGCCTCTATTCATACCCATCAATGTGCGTAATGTTTCCTGTAGGTGAGCAAGGCCGTAATGAGCGACCTTGCCGAAAATTAAATGTTGTTTGTATGTGCTCACGTTGTTTTTGTCTGTCAGGGGCAAGTCCGAAATTGTACGGTTGACTAGTGGACTGGCGATATTTTTATATTATGAAATAGAACCATTTCAGCAAACGAGTCAGTTAGAAATATCGTGCAAAAAAGGGCTAATTTCAGGTTTTTGTATTAAGAGGATGCAATTATTATTTACCATCAAGACATAAGAATATTAGTATGGTAAACTTATGTAACTAAATACGCAAGCCACCACCACCAGGACTTAGTTTTGGGGGGAAAAAAGAGCTGACAGAGTTTAACACCACCAAGCCGGCAAATGCAATAGTACCCAAGTTCTAAGGCCCACATCTTAGTTTACCCAGTTAAAATACCAGTTGTAACCCAACCTCTGACGAAAACTTAAACGTTAAGTTTATTGTCATAAAGCAGCCATACCAATGTTCATGTCAGCGGTGACATTGCGAGGAAGGGACTGTGCTTTACGCTTGGCAGAATCTGCCTCAGATAATGGAGAAGAAGGATCAGGCGTCAGATCTTGCGGCGACAGCGAATCTCTCGATCCCATCAGTCCGCTATCAACACTGTCATCCCTACGATCTCTGCGCTCTGGAGTAGTGCCAGTGGATCCATCTGTGCTGGAGACATCGCTGCCCGGAGAAAAGTCACCTATGGACAATTAATCAGTTTTGCTTAACACAAAAAAATACAACAGAATCTCAATCTTGATCCCCATAACAAGTTTTTAGATAAGAGATATCAAGCATTTGTGTGGAGGCAATCTGATCCAAAATCTTCTTGTATCATATTATAAATCCGTACTTAAGGAGAATGTAATTTTTGCGTTTCCAGTATACACTCATGTGCTGAGCACAACTCAATCATAATTAGTTTCATAACTGACAACTGTACATTGCTCCTTACTCTCCGATCAAGAAAATTATAAGCAATCTGCAACTCGGGCCAGGCAAAGAATAACTTGTTATTGTCATTGGCTGTTTCAGCATAGCTTACCCCCCTGCACGTCCAAAAAATTTCAGACTCATAGTTCTAGTAAAAGGGGAGTTATTAATAAGTCGTGGTTTGTCACCCATCAGGCACCTGCAAGGTGCACTCTCGGCCTTCGATTACTGCTATGGCTATTTATATATGCTACGATAAAATGTTTAACTTACGCTCAACTAAAAAGTCCAAGTTTCATTGGTTAAAATTGAAGAATTTTCTACTGCTTCCTATCAGGCTTTTTCAGGCGACGGTCTGGAGAAACACTCGCACTTCCAATGAACTTTTCGTCTGCTCATATTTCAATTTTCTACAAGTCCTGCTGCCTAACAGTGGGCCTTTGGTCAGCATTCCTGGTTGCTGTGGATGCTTTCCTGCTCACTGTCACTGCAGGTACTAAATACTAAAGTTGATAGTTTTTGAAGAAACTTATCAAATTCATGGCTAACTTTTCTCTATCTGTCTGAATGCCGGTTCCTGTAGATATTCATAAGTGGGACACCTCTTTCTTCGCAGCAGGACTTGTAGAAAATTCAAATGTGAGCAGACGAAAAGTTCGTTGGAAGGAGAGGAGTGTTAAGTGTAAGAGGTTCTCCAGACCATCGCCTAAAGAAGCCTGATAGTAAAAGCAGTCGAAATTAGCCAGTTTTAAGCACTGAAACGTGGACGTTTGGTTGAGCTATGTTGACCATATCGTCATAAACAACAACCAAAGTAAAGCGACCGAACTATTGGTTCTTGACTAAAACGGAAACCTCCGGGAAGTTCTACCGAGAATTGTCTTCCAGGAATTACACATTCCACAGCCTTTCACAACTGAAATGAAAGAAGTTGTTTACGTGCATTTGCAACAATAAGTCCTATTACTGACAGATGGATTGTGAAATAGCGCAAAGTGGCAATTTTTTTTCGGGCCTTCATACTGCATGGGGAAAGCTGCGATGGACTTTGCACCACATGCCCAATAAAAACATACAAAACTCCAGTGTAAGCCGCTGCGCGCTTTTTTGCTTGTCTTTACCAAGCTGTTTTAATTTAATCGGCTCAGCAGAAATAAATAAGCTTGCTAAAGCTGATGAATATACGTTTAACGTGGTTGTGACTGCAAAACGTTATATTTGTTTTGGTGTGTTATTTTTGGACAAACGTAACCTATCACCATTCCAAGCCAGTTATTATAAAAGCAGCCTAGATTGGTTCAGCTTGATTAATTAGGTGTAGCCTTTTTCATAACACATCCATATGAAGCAGAATTTAATTTTGCAAAATGCAAAAATGGCACGACTTTCTCGGAACTCCTCCCTCAACTTACAAATTTTCTCTGGTGAAACACTAACCAGATTTCCTCGTTTCAGGGCTGATCATTGAACGAGGTCTAGGTTTTGGAGCTATGGGAGGTGGCCTGGGTTTAGGTGGCAGAGAACGCTTTGAAGTTGGACTACTAACTGCATCATTATCAGGACTTTTAGAACCTACGAAAAGGAAAAGCAGCAATTCACACACAAACGTAAGATCTCACATAAGAAAACATTTATGGACAAAAAATCTTAACACAAACCAGGTTCTGGGGTTTTGGACAGATGCGGAGAACTAGCTGGTCGTGATGATGGCGACGGGGCCCTGGGCGGTTTATTTTGAAGGGCGAGTTCGTCAACTAATTTAGCTGCTAAGCTGTCAGTTTTCGGCTTCCATCCAGGGGATGCAGGCGGACAAGTCAGGCTGTCGGCATCTTCTCTTTCAGGGATTATTTTAGTGGCGATGCCATTTGTAGGTTTACCACCGCTGTAAGTTGGAGACTTTGAAGAAGGGGGAGGCAACTTTGGGCTGAGAGGAAGACCATCATCTTTCTCTACCACTTCCTGTAAAATCAAACCATTGTTATGTATAGTAAAGACAATTTTTAATGGCATGTTTTTAGAGTTTAGTGAGGATGTACAAGCAATCATTTCACAAATTTAAAACAAACCATCACAAAACAGGAACACACACTGTACATTAAAATCCACTAGCGATCTGCGTTTTTTATTTATATGAATTATTTGAATCCTTACGTTGTCAGAAGCCAAAAAGCTTACATGAGTTGCCTCAATTTTTAACTGTACTAGACGTTTTAAAAGTAGTCTAGCATGGGAAAACACTAGAAGAAGGAAACCTCCAAATCCTCACGAGACCAAACTAATTCCAGAATGAGCCAAAATTATACCCAAGCGTGGTCTGAAACGCTACCCAGGCTACCCAGGCTGGCACTGACTGGCAACGACTTTGGCAGGGTCCCCTCTCCAGTCACTGAACAGAAAACTTCAGATAACAGGCCGAGCTGTTCAGCCTTATGATGAACATATACAAAATTAAGAGCAGCCTATTTGCAGTTTGAACCACTGTAATGGATTGATGGGTAGAGCAAGATATTTAGTTTAGTAATACAGCAGGCTGTTATCACCACACAAAACGTAATTAACAAACTCACAAATACTGTAGAAGTGCATTCACTTAATAGTTTAGAAACAGTTAAAAGTATGATCTAGTATGCAAACTTACAGCTTAATACTATGACGAACAAACTATTAATACTAATGAAGTAGCCAATCCCATCTTAAACTAAAGCATTATATCTTACAGGGTTTGGGAAAACACCGGTTTTGCCTAAACGTACCATTACCGTCTCCCCTTCCCCGAAAAAAAGATAAAAAATTGCTTTTCTCCACCTGCTTACCATAACAGCTGTAATCAAACAACAATCACGTGGGTGTGTTTGGGGCTCAAATTCCAGCTAGCGTAGTAGTCAAACCATTGAAGGTTAGTGCAATACAAGCAGGGAAGCTAGGCCGAGCACTTAGGGATAAAAACAAAACAAACTGAATGAACGCCAACCTCAAGCTGTGCAAGGGTCTTTGTGACTCGTCCGCCTTCATTGTAGACGGTGATGGCCAAAAAAGTATGTTGCTTCAATTAAGGTTTAACTACTGTATCAAGAAAGGGGTAACAAAACTGGTCAAATGTGGAATCCAACAGTCTGTCAGTATATCAAAGATGGCATACATTACCTTTTGTTCCTTATGGAGCGAGAGTCGTTTCTCTTGTCGTGCCTTCATCTCAGCTAGAATGTTGCCTCCAACGCCCACTTTAGGAATGGCTGCTGGCTGGCAGAGCACAGGATCGGGAGCAGGAACTGCTTCTTTCTCGAGATCTGTGATAAGAACACCCAGACAAAAAACAAAAGCTTAAACTTTTACGAATAGCCCAGATATTGCCTCGTTGCGAGTAAAACCTACGGTATGTTGCACTGAAGTCTTTAGACGAAGCATTGAAGAGAAATATTGCAACATGGCCATTTACTCTGGTCGATCAAGTAATGGTAGTCTAGACACCAATACATCTACATTCTATACAACCAAATTGGAAGCTAAATGAAACGTATTATTATACCTAGATCCTAGACTGGTATTAAAGCGTTCTGCACTATATCCCATCATCACGATTAACGAGTTAAAAAAAACCTTGAATTAAAAATCTGGACTCTTCAAAAGTGAAAAAGTTTGGTGCAATGTGATAAAGTTAATATCATAGTCAACAATTAAACAACAACAATGATTTTCTCAAAACTTACCTAAAGGGCCTGTCTGTGTATGTTGGCTAAGTTGGTTAAAAACAGCGCTTAAGATAACAGATGCCGCAATTGACAGATGACATACGACATTTATGTTGAGGTATTCGAAATTGAAAACTACAGAGCCAGTGTTTCATGCAAACAGTAGGAGACACTCAGTATACAAGAACGGAGTTTTTACAAGATTCCACGATTGTGGAAAATTATCATTCCAAATCGTTCAATAACACAATCTGTCTAAGAGTAAAACGTTGGTTACCGAGTCTAGGTTCCATTTTGTATTGTGGAATTTCTTGGAATTTGAGGTTTGCCGTGATGTCGCATTTCATGGAATTCTACTAATTTGAGGTATATTTAAAGGTTTTTCAGCAGTAATTAATAAAAAAAAATTGAGATTTATGAATTTTTTTTAAACGCTTGTTCAGATACGTGTGAAAGGAACTTTGACAGGAGCGTTCCAGAGGTTTTGTATCTTATACTTCAGGTTTCGTTTTCACGTGCATGCGTTGTGACGTCACTGCCGGCTTCTAGCTACTTCGCTGCTGCACCCACTCATGGAATTAGCCGATTTTATCGTGTAATTTTGCATTTTGCCCATCGCGGATCGCGTCGCAGAAAATGAAAATTTTTATCGCAGAAAAATTCCGTCCTTGTCGATATAGCGAACTCCGAATAAGGAAATTCGCCCTACAAAGAACAATTTTTAACGATTTGGTTGGCCACCTTCAGTTCGTATGGTGAAAACACTTCCATTTAAAGGACCTCTTCATACAGCTTCTTATAAAAAACCCTTTTATTTAGTATTGTAAAGGTCTTTTCAAAAATTCAAAAATTCAAATACTAAAAACCCGAATTCAATTAACATAACATTGTATCGACCAAGACATCAATGAATCCACCAGACAAAAAAAGGCAAACCTGAACCAGAGCTTGAAACTGAAACTTAGTTTCAACTGAAAAGTGTAAAAAGTGATATTGTACTCTGCAGTACAATTAAAATGTGTAGGTTGATTTTATTTCTTAAGAATTTTACTCTGTATAACGAAATTTGAAATCACTTGCCGTTTGCTGTAAAGGAACCTTCCGAATTCTGAACTCCAAACAGCTCGGCGACCGATTACATCACAATAGACGGCTTCTACTGAAGGTAACACGTATCAATAGTTTCACAATGTATGCGCTGGATGCTTCGATAAGCAAAATGATAGTTACAAAAGAAGTGTTTTAAGAATGTAATATGCTCACCATCCTTACGTTGTCAAGGGCGTTGCTAAGCATTTTAAGTTAAATACCGGCCGAAGTACGTTTATTACCCATAGGTGAGTGACTCCTTATCTAGCTTAATGGTGATGCTCTGTGTGATGACAATCTCCATCATTATTTAATTACGTTAACACAAATAATCCTAGCAAACAACAACAGAGATATGCCATCTTTAGTTGGCGGATTCAGCGGAAAAAAACGTCTAATCGATTTGGTGAGTCCGATGCTTCAGCAGTGACAACATAAGGGATCGCAAATTCACAGTGGATTTAGAACTACTCTGGCGAGGTGTGGTGACTGCGGTGACCCTTCCGGTAAGTTTAGGAAGTGTTCCGCGTAAAGAATGTTTTTGACATACTAGGTTATTCATTATAAAGAGACGACAGTATTTTGCCATGGGAAGATGCACGTAACTTCGAAATTCAGTCTACATCGACAGGCAGTATTCAGTGTAAGAATTTGCAGAGTTTCTGAGTTTTCAGAAACGAGTTTGCAGAATTTCAAAACCCTACCCCTTAGAGATGGGCCGGTAACCGAAACTGAATTTTCGGTTTTTACTGAAAACCGATACCGAAAACGATTAGGAGTTTGAGTCCGTTTTTCGTACGGTGTTCGAAAAATCAAAGATTCATTTGTTGTTTTGATTTTTTAAATAATTATCATTGTCTATATATAATTCACAGCGAAGCTCCTACTCGCTTAAAAAGAAAATAGTAGAGGAAAACCGTGTCACGGCTAGACCCATGGTCTACGACGCTGCTGAAAGCGAAAGCAGGGGGGAGTTAGAAGCTAGTAATACTATACTGTTACAAGAAATAAAACGAGAAATATCTGGTTGGGGTTGAGGGTGCAAAAACCGATATTGAAACCAAAACCGCGGTTTTGTGGGCAAGACAACCGAAACAGAAATCAAAAAATGAAACCGTTCCATCCCTACTACCCCTAAATTGCAGTGTTGGGACTGCAACAAACTACTAAGGACAGCAGATTTATGGTCAAAAAAAAAATTTCAGTTGAAATAAATTGTTTGGCAACATTAGGTGATATCTAATCAGTGGCACCTTTCCTTGGGCACAACAATGCCGTACTTCCTGTTTCGGCATAGTTTAGTTTTCAATTCATTTGTCATCACCGTCCTACTGAAAGCACAGCAGCACCAGCTTCAATTCAAATTAAACCATTTTCACAGGCTCTGTAATGGGTCTTCAATATCAATGTATCAACCTGGTGAGATTTATGTATTTTTATTGTCATGGAAATCCTTCAATATGCCTTATAAAATTAAAATGCTATATATCCATGAAAAAATTCCTACGCAGATTATAACTTCGCAAGTTTTGTAATGTGCACTGGTCATCGGCTACACTCACTGAAGTATGGACTAGGCCCTCAGTGTAAAAAAGGGAGTAAATAAGGGAAACAGCTCTTTAACTTTACTGCTATTCAGGTAAACACATCATTGCTTGGGGAAAAAAAAGGAAGGGCAAAAACAATGAAAGAAAAAAAGTTACTAAAAAGGGAAGGTAAGGCTTGTATCATTTAACTTTAGCAATAAGCTTAGTAAAAAATTATTTCGGATGGTATTTTCTTGTAAGCCCATTATTAAACTTAGGCCAAGTTTAACCTTTAACGTTTATATTTATGACATTGCTTGCCGTATTAAGAGTTTGGTATAATAAACGAAGTGGAATAGAATAAACAAGCCTAGCTTAATCACCAAACTATTAAGCTAAATCAACGTGCAGCCCAAATATTGTAAATGTTGCTAATCTGATAACTATCGAGATTTTTAAATTAAGTGTGAGAATTTTACCAAGAGTTTCTGTTTTCTACTTACAGTACTATTAAATTAGTCCATTGTAAATTATTATTTATTAATCTTAATACTAATCTTAATAATTAATTAGCAAGCAACTTCTCTGTCTTATAGCTATATTTGCACGGCAGTCACACCTTCTTTGGTCTTGACTACAGCAGGCGGTTCAACATCAGCCTTGGGCTTTTCAGGCTCCACAGAGGGAGGTGTAGTAGTAGTAGTAGTCTTAGACTTAGAGTGACGGTCGCTTGTCATGCGACTGATCATGCTGCTCAAGCCTTGGACCAAACGTCCTCTATAATGAGGGAGAGAAAAAAACAAACAAAACTAAAAAAACATGCTCATTAAATAAAATTAAAGTAAACCCATGCAAGGTTCGCTGACACTTCATCCACTCTCCGTCATCAGCCATTGTTGTTAAGAGTCATCTTTTACATTTCCTGAAACAAAAAGCGCCAATAAGCACTCACCCTTTCTCCTTTTTCTCTTTGTCGGAGTCACTCGTTTTATCTTTGGAGGTTCCTTTCTTATTTTCCGCTGCAGACTTTTCCTTGGCAGTTTTGTCAAGTTTGGACGTAGAAACACTTCGAGCGAACTCGGTGCTAAAAATGAAAATAAATTGGTGAAAAAACACATTAAGAGACATTTATTTTTTCCTAAACCAGCCAGCTGTGCTTGATTGTACCCCATTCATGCATTTAATTACAGAGTTAACAGTAATACAAACAACGTGTAAGAAGTAACGTTATTTACAAAA
Source organism: Lithobius niger (assembly GCA_023313725.1). NCBI lineage: Eukaryota > Metazoa > Arthropoda > Chilopoda > Lithobiomorpha > Lithobiidae > Lithobius > Lithobius niger. The sequence goes on from JAHWFP010113349.1 coordinate 90,743, forward strand.
AACAGCTCTTTTTGAGAACTGACAGGTTTTCAGCATGTTGGATTCTTTTTTTAGCCACTGTCAGATCAACATGTTTGTTTCACTATCAGGCATGTCGAAAGCACTGCATCCTCTTTTAGGCCACTAAAAGTTAAATCAAGCAGTTCTCAAGAGCGTGCGCAAGGGTTTTGATTAGCACATAGAACACTTTTTTTTTAAATCCAGAGTGTAAAAAAAATTTTCCATCTACACTCAATACTTTCATCAAACACTTCCTGGAACCGATGACCACATCAGCCTGAGCTCCACTCTCATGATCACAGAGAAACAAATCTATGAGCGTCGTACATAAAAACTGGGATCTAAAGAGTAAAGACAGACTTTTATCCAATGTGCACATCTGCACTCCGACTGTGGCTCAGCCTGGAATTATAACTTAAATACTGTACTCCACAACAAAATGTAAGTTACTAGTGTTTTTAGTTCGGTTGAACAAAAAAGCCATCTGAAAAATCTTGAATAAACATAAAAAGCCACGCACAAGCATTAAGTTTTTTCTTTCTATTCCCGAGAACGATTAACTTTTTGTTAGGAAACTATTGCATTAAAGATACATATTCAGTCTCTTGAATTCAGATAAAGTAACTACAGTTTGAACAACTTCTAACAAATTCAAAAGAGCAGCCAATCAGTTATCTGCGGGTCCAGTTGGCTTATTATTAGACTTTTGAACTGAAAATTCATTTGAACTCATATTTATAGTTTGATTCAAGGCATCTCCCTAACAATGATGAGAAGTAGAAGTTGGTTGGTATGTCGTAACCTTAAGATGTCATTCAGAAGACAATGTGACTATATAATGTAAGTTTACATTTATGTAACGGGCAAACCACGGTTTAAGAAGTCTTAAACCACGTGAAGTCTTCAGGCAAATCAAAACTAGTTAGAACTGGTATCTCATCTTTAAAGACATTTTCTCACACTTGTGATAAACCGAGTCAACGCATACCATAAATTTACACAATTTTGAAAACTGGTGTTGAGAAACAAAAATTAACCTCTTGAGCATACGAGTCTTTTTTTTTTT
>JAHWFP010113349.1:92208-112994 GCA_023313725.1 Lithobius niger
CAAAAATTAACCTCTTGAGCATACGAGTCTTTTTTTTTTTTTGCTTGCTGCATCTTGTCTTCTACCTGTTGTCCTCCAGTTCGTTGTGCTGTGTGTGGTCACAGGTGAAAGAGAGGATACTATTGTTTGTACTTCATGTGCTCGCACCACAGGAAGATGGTCTGCACGACTGGGGGCTATGCCATATGCGCGTTTAATTACACATCACAAATTAAAGCCGCAGGGACACTGGATGAGGGACAGGAGTGGAGGAATCTTTGGCCACTTGAAGGTAGAGTGGTATAACGTTCTTTCTTTAAGTTTCGAGTTAATTTTGTGTATTCTCAATACTGTAGCAACGAAGGGCATGAACCGGGCACTGGACAAGTTCCCCATTCGATGGTTCCACAATTGGGGGGCAAGACTCTGATGACGACAGGACGCGGGGCTTTTATCTGGCGTCAGTTCTTGACATGGAATTCTGAAGCGAACAGAAGAGTAACACATGACCAAACTTCTGCAAAACGGACAGACATCTTCATGAGCGAAAGCAGCCAGCTCAATTTGCAGCGCTACCATAGTGAGAGCCACCATGAAGCATTTTTATTGTGAGGTACATTAGAGAGGCCGTACACACTGTTCACAACACGCTACAGGTAGGCTGGAAAGTAAAAGTGGTAAGTTCCAGTCCAGAAAGAGACGGCAAGTTTCAGGGCAAGCATTTTCAAATGCTTGGGTAAGTCGGGAGACGATCTTGCTGCTAACAACGTCCGTTTTCCCCAGGTATGACAAGACAAGAGTTCAACGCAGAGCAGTAACCCTTAATGGCCATTGGTGAAAGGCCTGTTTGGAATAGACGTTCCAAGAAAGCCGCGACAGATGTCTCCGATGGGTCACATGGTTCAAGACCATCTCTCCCACACTCGGTGAACCATCTATTCCATTTGGCCTCAGACCTTTACTGTAAATGCTTTGTGACATTGCAGCTACTGACATGTAATGGGGGCATGAAAATTCTGCCATATGTTCATTATTCTTAAAAGTTTTCAAGCGTGAAGATGAAGAATAGCAGGATTTGGATGCAGAGTCCATCCTCGGTGTTGAGAAAGTAATTCTGGTAAAATTAGGAGTGGAATCTGTTCTTTTGCCAGCTCAAACCGATGCACAATCTACGGTGCTGTTGGCCACAGGGTGCTATCAGGATGAATGATCCTGGGAGGTCATTTATCTTGTTCAGCACTGATTGAAGGATGGAGAACGGAAGGCATAAGCGAACATTCCATGATACAGTCACTGTCCTTGGCCCAAGCTTGGGGAATGGGGATACAAAGCTCGGGAGTTGACTGTTGAACCTGGTAAGAATAGGTCCATGTAGGGAGGGTACCCCACTTCTGAAAGATTGACTGATACATCCTGGGAGATCGGAGACTTGTTTGTCTGTAAGAGCTCGTCGCCTACGACGTTCAACTTCCTTGCAATGTGTCTGGGTAGAAACGTCACACGATGTATGCAGCATAGTTTGAACAGATGGGACACTTCTTCCATCAGAGTTCAATAATGATTTCCTCCTCCCCTCGAACGCAACTCACAGCAGTGGTGGTGTCAAACATCACACCCACCATCTTTCCTGGTAGGAGTGAAGACCAGATCGGCACAACATGAATGATTGACTGGAGCTCTAAGGTGTTTATATGTAGCAGAGACGTTCTGTTTCTGACCAACCGGCGCGAAACCGTGTGATCGTCCCAGCTGTGCTGTCGGGAAAGTCTTGTAATGTTGCCGAGGAGGATCACGCAGCCATTAGTATTTAAAGAAAAAAAGGTTTCTTTCTTCGGATTGTGTGGCGAATGCAGTACGTCAACTGAAAGAGGTAGTTCATTCTTCTTTCTAAATTTAGCCAACTGATGAAAAAGGACTTCAGAATGAGAGAGGTGATAGGGATCAGGGCGCCGATTGTCTATATTTGCAAATGTATTTTGTCCCGTGGTGGAAGAGTTGACGACCGAAGGGGAGGAAATGTGACTGTGGGATATTAAAGAGAGGCTCCGTGCTAAGTAACACCATCCCCTGCTTCACCGAATTGTTAACAGGCCGGGGAAAGAGAGGTTTTTAACAAGAAAAAGACAATTTACATAGTACTTCCACACTGAATATAAAACTAAAGTTACCTGTGTTTTTGAGGAAGGTGAAAGCAAAATTTATTAACTGCATTGGTGAACTTCAGGCCTGCTGAATTTCAAGTCTTCTTAATCAAAGTGTATATAAATTATGCTTTTAAATGAATACAGCCCAACATTCCCACACTTGCACATTGGCTCTGATACGATATTTGATGTGAGATGGTTCGCAGCACAAAATGTTAAGTTTTAATAAAACCATGTTCTTACCTTCTATCATCCGACAGCGACGGAGAGATCACAGGAGTTGCTGGCTCAGATTTCTGAAAAAATGTGTCCAGCCCTTCGTTTAGGTTCTGCTGCTCATCCTCAGGAATGGTATCAGCACGAAGATTACTCCGAGACGGAGCGCGTGTTTTCTGTCGACGGGGACGAGCTTTACCGAGGTGCTTTAACCGCTGGGGTGACATGTCTTCGACGGTATCCCGGTCTAGTCAATAGCAGAGATAGCCCCTTTTAGAAAATTTGCTCTTCGTACAACAAAAATAGATACACCAATCACACAAATTAATTAAGTATAAACCTCTCGATTCTCTCGGTAGAAGGTCGGGAGCACCATCAACATCAATGTCATCCATGTTATCTAGCAATTAAAAAAAAAAATAGCAATGTAAAGAATCTGAAAATGTTAAATGCAATGTCACTACAAGAGTTTCGTTTAGCTATTCAGTACGGTTTAATGACGCATCAGCATTACAGACAAGATGATTAGCCTGAGTTGAGTTCCCAGTTGGGACTGTTGGTCTTGTATTTCTTCCTCACATTAGGTGTCAGCCAGTCAGCTTACAGCTTTTTTTAAGGCCCAAGCGGCTGATGTTAAGTGGAAGTTACCACCATCATTTCAGTTGTTTTTTGCCGCATGACGGAGGAAACGGAGTACTTGGAGGAAACCCTTGTTCAACAGACAACAACCGGAGAAAAAACTAACATACACTTCCCTTCACCAGGATCGAACTTGGGTCTGTAAAAAGACAGATGTACAGCCCGGACCAAGACGCCTATCGAATCTGACACCCCAGTGCTCGCGGCTACCCATGCACCCGATTAGTGTATCTTGTGTTGTCAGTTTTCATGTCAGTCTTTAATACCGGCTGTGTAGCTTTAACTCTTTGACTTGCGGTTTATTGTTTATTAAGCAAGGTTTATTAAGCAAACAAAGCCAACAATTCTTTGGGAGAAGCAACAAGATGGAGAGGGGGTGTCGACACACATAGGGTTTGCGATATAAAATGAGTCGATTTCCTCCCTCCCCCATTAAACAAACTCTAAACATTGTGAAGCAGTTTGTCCCTTGCCGTAAAAAAATGAAGTGATCCAAAAGGTTTAAAAAAAAACTGGAATAATTGCTTTTTTTCCCCCTCATCACTAAAACATGAATAGCTTTCCGTTAGCAGTTTCACTTTGATGGACATACGCAAAATTTTCAACAAAAAAATACATAGCTGATACATAATTTTTTACGTGGCCATTGAAATAAATAAATTTGGTTCTCAATAAGGCATTTTTTCTTCAGCAACAGCCGCATTTTATTTTCACTTAGTTGATTTATTCCGCTTTTAAATTTTACCAAGCAAAATAGTAGTAGATTATAAGGTAGCAAATGACTGATTTTGTGTAGAACGGCAATCTCTTTTTTAGTAACGTTTATAGACTTTTTTGCGTGAATCTCACCCATACCCAAACAGTGCAATGAACAATTTTTAATTTCTCCACAGCCTAACAGAAATTAAGAGCAAAACAAGTACTACTTTCACTGACCTACAACAGACTGCGGCCTCAGCTTCCTGGTCTGCATGCTCTTCCTCTTATTCGACAGCTGTGGGGTGTCCTTTTCAAAAGAAAACGAGAGTATTCCATCAAAACAATACAAACATCCAGCTGTGCAATGCGATGTATACAAGATTTAAAGGGGTTGCAAGACTTACTTCCGGTGAATCAGATTTTTCTGCAAACCCGTCGGTCTTGCTGGCGTCGGAGTCAAACCGTGCACGGCGCCTCAAAACATCGGGAGTGGAGTTTTGTTTCTGATTTGCCACACTGAGCTGAACAATCAGTATACAGCGTTAAGGTCAGGTATACCATTTATTAAAACACAATTGAAAATTCAATTAAAAGGAACTTACCAGCCCCTTATAATTTTTTGACAAGGATTCAATGACTTCGTCAATGATTCGATCCGAAAGATGCGAAGCAACAGCTAAATTTAGCTCGCTGAAATAAGAGAAACAAAATCATCAATCTGGTCTAGTAATAACATGACACATCTACATTTAATCCCTTGGCCAACAAAAAAATGTGGCAGCTACAAAACTGGCAAAAAAGTTGGCCTCTGCGCAGACCTTTGTGAGGGAGACCCAGAGCGAAGCAAGCAGCAACAGCCCAGCGTCCTCGTCTCCAAACCACGTGAATGCCGGTTTGAATCCAGCAATCAAATGGGCCTTATTATCATACGGGACTTAACTATCAGCCGGTTAATTCGTTACTGAAAAGGCTAAAGATGAAGTTAACACAAAATGCATATATCTACGCTATCTACATTTACAAGTTAGATGTGCGTGAATAACAGGTCGAATCCAGCTATCATACGGGACCTAACCATCGTCAGGGTTAATTTATGACTGAAAAGGTTAAATATGCAGCTAACACAAATTATCTATGCATATCTAGTCATCAACATTTATATGTTAGATAACGCGCGAATGTCGGCTAGAATCCAGCTATCACATGCGCCCTACAATCGTATGGACACCTAACTTGCATCAGGGTTAATTCGTGACTGAAAATGGTAAACATACAGCCAACACATTATGTATGTCAGATAACATACTCCCCTAACATTTACATGTTAGACAACATATATCTAACACACATAGATATACAGTATATGCATAATTGCAGTTTTACTGGAACTGTAATGCCAGTGTTGGGATGCTGACAAAGACTGCACTGGACACGGTTCCAAGCAAATACAATTTATGTGATTTGTCAAACTCAATTGGGTGCTACGACAATTTTTGTATACTCCTCAATTTTTACTTGTATCTTTGTTTCAACTGTGTTGTGGTGATAATCAGTGACGAACCTAAACACATACAGTATTTGTACACACATGAAACCCGGATCTCACTACAAAATACTTGATCCCAATCCCCACCATGTTTTGTTAAAATGATAAAACACTTACACGATATCAGGGCCTGGTGCCTGTCAGTAAGTGACAGAAGCGCCCTTTACATTCTGCGTCCTCATACCCTTCTCTTTTTATGTCAGTTGAAAAAAAAATTAAGTGAAAGGAGAGGTAACAAAAACTTTATTTAAACTGTTCCGTTTCAAAACCCTTTGGCGCGCCTCCTTTCGTATCGCGAGCTCCGGTTGGTTGATTCGTGGCATGCGACTGTTGAACACGAAGGGGCCAGTCATTATATGACGTCACGCAAAGCGAGTCAAGGTCGTTGCCATCGGAAGTAGTGTATGCGCGTCCTTTGTGAACCACCGACTACGAGCCCGCGATAGCCTTTGGAAATGCTATCGGCGATCGTCAAAATTTGAGGATATAAAACAACTAAACTATTTTTGGTTCCGCGTTTCCAGGGATGGTAATTACTTTCATTGCGGGCGTTCGTTGTTCGTTGTTTCGTTTGTCTTGGACTTTCGTGAACTTCAGCAAAGTCATTTTCGATTGTTGACGCCATCTTATTTTCTCCCTCTGGTTGACAAGCTGCAGCCGTTTCGTCATCAACCAAACCTGCCGTTGCTGCCCTGGCCCTTTGATCTGCTTTCTGATCCGATTTCTTCCACGTATGCAAAATGTCCTTCATAGTTGAACGATGATGCAAATCGCACAGTTCACATACTTTGGTGACGAAGTTTCAGGGCTTGCACTCACGGCAAAGAGGGTGAAAATCTCTTGACTGTTTCTTGCAGCTACACGCATCAAATTTCTTCGAATTGAGTCTCCCACGTAATAGATCGTTTGATTCTTCTATCGTGGTCATAATTCTGCCCAGAAAAGTTGATAACTTTGCTTCCAAACAAGAAAACAAAGGCAGCGATGCCAAACACGTCCTACCCTAACAACGTGCTCAAAATGTGATGAGGGGAACAAACAAGATGGCGGCCTCCTAGTTAGGAGTAGCAGCGCCCCTGGCGGGAGAGGAGAGAAAGTTTGGATACAAGCTAAAAAAGGGAGTTTTTTAGTTGATAAATGAGCAGTGATAGCGTAAAATGATGATTTTAAGCATAATTACTGAAGTAAGTATTTGCAGGTAGTAAGAAACTTTATTTAGGACTTGATTCCATCACTATTATTCAGAAAACTGAAGCTGAAACTGTCTTTTTGTTTGATTGATGACAATGTTCTTCCTATCTAAACACTACAGGTCAAATTCCGTTTTAACGAAGTCCGTTATAACGAAAATTTCAGTGCAACGAAAAAATTCTATGGTCCCGGCGAATTGCTTACACTAGCAGTATTAAATAGATCTCATTACAACGAAATTCGTTATTACGAAAAAACCAGTACAACGAACGTATTTTTTAAGTCCGTAGTTGTTTACTAATGTTTCATTAAAACGAACGCCCGCAATGAAAGTAATTACCATCCCTGGAAACGCGGAACCAAAAATAGTTTAGTTGTTTTATATCCTCAAATTTTGACGATCGCCGATAGCATTTCCAAAGGCTATCGCGGGCTCGTAGTCGGCGGTTCACAAAGGACGCGCATACACTACTTCCGATGGCAACGACCTTGACTCGCTTTGCGTGACGTCATATAATGACTGGCCCCTTCGTGTTCAACAGTCGCATGCCACGAATCAACCAACCGGAGCTCGCGATACGAAAGGAGGCGCGCCAAAGGGTTTTGAAACGGAACAGTTTATTGGAGGAATAATGTCGTGACGTCACTGGCAGCAGAAAGGGGATTTCCCCGGAATTCCCAGCAGGTAACAAACTAACAAGATGGCGGCCGAATGTTTGCATGTTAATACGTCGCGATCGCTTAAACCAAGCGCTGTTTTCATCAAACAAAAGCAATTTCACGTCAGTTTTGACGACACCACCAACAAAAATACTAACTAAGGTATTAAAACCATTTATAATTATTAGGCTTACAGCAAGATTTACTGCCTGCAGACTGATCTTTACCGGAATATCAACACACTTCGTTCACAGTGTCGAATTTTTTTTATGGTAGCCTTGGCCTAATTTACCATTTTGGTGTTATATTTTATTATTATCAATGAAATATTTTAATCGTATTCAGTTCCTTCACTGATTAGCTATCGTGAAAATAGAAAAAAAGGTCAATCGATAAACAATGCAGGTTTTTCCCGTTATTTCTCCCGTGCATGCCGTATGGCTGGTTTATTACGTCTAGAATTCTTATTAACAGTAAACTAAAATTTTAACGATAAACGACAGTTAATTATACTGCACAATAGTGTATTTCTGTTCAATTATAGCTTATTACTACGTCCAGCAATACTATAGCTTTAACGAATTTTTAGGTGAATTAAAAAAAAATGACATTTTTTAAGAGGGAATTTCAGTATAACGAAATTTCAGTACAACGAATTTTTTTGGGCACCCCCATGAACTTCGTTGTAACGGAATTTGACCTGTACTACCAAAAAAAAAAAAAAAAAAAAAACTCATGAAATGTGACTCATGACAGGGTGAATGAGTTAGTTTTAACAAATTTATAAACTGTAGGTGTATAAAATAAATTTTTTAACTTTTGGTTTAAAAACTTCTGAAATGAAAAAATGCTACATATGGCATTTTACCATACATTGAACATTGTCGATCATTATGGAAAATTACGCCTTATTCAAAGTTCCTAATCAACCTACGTTGCTGAGAGAATTATCATTCAACATGTTTTGACATTCACCTTCTTCAGGTGTACTTTGGGTTAACAGTATTTGGTTTCAAACAGTCCAAAGTTTGAAACCGAAAACTTAATGTTTGTCAGACTTCTGATAAACTCAAAAAAAAAAACAACGCCCGAAGACGAAAAACGTGCTAAACAACATCAACGATCGTTGAAAATTTGCTCAGCAATGTAAGTTCATTAAGAACTTTGAATTACACATAATTTTTCTATAAGGAACTTCAGAAGTGAGCAGGTTCAGTTTGCTATTAACTTTTCTGGAGTTTGCTTTTGCTTTGCATCTAAAAATTGTTAAAATGCCACAAATATCCTCCCCAGCGCCCTATTCAGATTGTAGGGCAAAAATTGGTACAGTTCACCCCTAACTCGACAGTACAATACTTAATAGTATTAAGTGTTAAACTGACTTCACTTTGTTGAGAATGTCAGTTCCAGCTTGCTCCACGATCGATTGCTTTACAAAAGTAGATGGCAGGATACTTTTATCTTTACAAGACTTCTGCAAGTCTTGGCATAATTTCTGAAAATGAAAACACAAAAAAGAATGATTACAATATAGCCCGACAGCAGTACAGTACGGTAATAACGAATTTAGATGTTCACAATTTTAACTAATACATTTTACTTACTGATTCACTCATAATGACAGGACACTGGTCTTCGGCACACTTGATCATGCTATCGACTGTACCCTGTTAACAAATGCAAGCTGTTATGCAGTGTAATATACCGCAAGCGTATCTGTACAATGAAACAGCTGTAGCAACCATGTCATATTTCTTTTGAATTTCCTGCACCTGTTCTATATTGCAATCCAAGGTCGCAAAATGCACACACAAATTCAAACAGCTATAAAAGCTCAAACTTAATATAAACAATTAAATATTCTACAGACTTATTGGTATAAGTATCATGTTTTGAGATGAGCTCAGGTGTATATTTAAAAAAAAAATGGGAATTGTTATTGCTCGATGACATCTTGCTAATTACGCGTATCTAAGCATGAACGACGCAACAATTGAGAAAACAACAAAGAACTAAAACTGTGCCACAAAGTTTTACTCAGGATAAAAGTAATTCCAAAGTAATTCAAAACTGCACACAATCTTTTACTTGCTAATTGATTGTTGAAAACAGATTATTACGCACAATTTCAGAATCAAAATACTGTACCAGTATTCTTGCAAATTTTCAACAGACTGACGACGTCTGTCTTCATCAGGCCTAACCTACACAACTCAAACTTTGAGTTGAGTTGAGTTTGAGTTGAGTTGAGTTTGAGTTGAGTTGAGTTGAGTTTGAGTTGAGTTGAGTTGAGTTTGAGTTGTCTAGGTTAGGCCTGATGAAGACAGACGTCGTCGGTCTGTTGAAAATTTGCAAGAATACTGGTACAGTATTTTGATTCTGAAATTGTGCGTAACAATCTGTTTTCAACAATCAATTATCAAGAATGACGAACTTTCAGAGTAGAAGCCGTTATGGAATTTTCAATCTTTTACTTGTTATGATAAGGGTAATTAGGAAGTAATTCAATTTTGAACTACTCCATAAAGTTTTAGTTATGATAAAAATAATTCAGGACTGTACCACAAAGTTTGATTTATTATGATAAAAGTAATCCAAGTAATTCAGAATATCTGTGAGCTGATCCGTTTCACTGGTATTTCCAGCCATGTCCGAATGTAACTATTTACTTCAGTATTCTTAAGTATTAGTCATATCGTTCATTTTGCTCACTCCAGTGGCAACGATCCAGGCTTTATTTAGTTTAGTTGATACCCAGTGTATAACAAAATCGATGTTCTGACTACCAAGACGCAATCAAGTTAAGAGTTGCTGTTCAGAGTTCTTACATCAAATTTCGTATATTTTCTGCTGATCGTGCATGGAAAGCATTCACTCCACATATCCGTGCAGTTTTCCTCAAAAATCTACATATTGAGTATCTCTGAAAACAAAGACATCCTGATTTCTGCGAGTCAAAGCAATCTACACAACTAAAACTAGTGGTGGCTATCCGCATGTTTAATACATGACCACAGAGATAAGTGACTGGTTGGCTAAGCACGTGTTTTAATTGTAAAGCAAGTTTTTCACCAGCAAGTTGTCAAGTTACATATTGAGCTACCACGTAGATGTGAAGTAAGATGGAAAGATTTATTTGGCAGGGACCTTTTTCTTGAGGCGTTAAAATTTCTGCCCAGTAAAAGTCTCAGCATTGTACAACAGAAAAGCAAAATCAGCAAAAGCATTTTAAGTCTTTACTAGCTACAAAATAATAGGGATGTATTCTTTAATTTGCGTGCAATTGAGGTAGTTTTTTCCTTCATGCTCATTTCTGAATAATTTCCTTGATATAAGTTTTATCAAGAGTGAGATACGGGGCTTGGGTTTTATCAAGAGCCGATCAAACTTTCACTTTACTAACAGTTTACGAAGTAGTTCTTCACATATTTAAGATTCAACAAGGATACACGAACACTGTATTAGCAATTCGACATGAGATAATGGTAGAGTATTAAAAATATCCAATTGAAGTTGCAGTTGGAAAGGCAGACATAACACCAGGATGCTGTGTGGTATATCTGCCTTTCATTTTGCTACTACAATACGGCAAATGAGCCAGATTCTTGTGTGACGATGTAAACACCGACAATTTAAGTTTTCATTGGACGCTGATATTGGTTCTGTTTAAAAAAAAAAAAAAAAAAAACTTTGATGCTCTACAGTTTCCCGTCCCCATCGTTCTTTTGCATCAGGCTTTAACATTTTTTAAATCTACGAACACCATATTTTTCAGTAAATTCAGCAGTTAATTTGGAGGTGGGGCAGTACTGCTCTGAGGTTACCTAAGATTGATTACTTTTAATTTATTTACACTCTTAAGAAGTATTAACCAAAGATAAAATAGCCACACAAAAAATGGGACAAAGTCCACATTGAATATAACAGCACAATTTCTTGTGGCCAGTTTAAGTTTTACTGCTTAATTTTTTTTATATGTATAAAAATGATTGATAACAATAAAGTTTAAAACAAAACCAATAAATAACGATACAGACTAGAAAATAGCTTTTGGTGAGCGAGTATGTCTTGTTGCGTTAATGGCAATGCGTCTTCAGAAAGAGGGAGGATAGAAAAATGCGAGTGACATCTGTAGTAAGAGGAAGGAGCCAGTTTTCACAACATGCATTCAGCCACCAAATATCAGCGTATTGGAAGAATCTGGACTGCTCATACAAAATTAATTATTTCGCCATTGTTTTGATATTAGGCTTATATTCGAAGACCTAATGATTTCAACAAGTACAGAATAACTAAAACATGTAAGCGCTGATAAATGCACAATTCATTCGGCCTTATTTCAATTTTCAAGGAATACATACACCACAATTCATTCGAGTATCATTCATCAAGTTTCATTCGATTCGGTTCCTGCTTTTGGCCGTAACTGCGGAAGTGACAGACAGACAGACAGGGAGACAGACTAGGACTGGCGTGATCAAAGATCATGACGGAATTTTACCCAAGGGTCCAGAGCCCTATGCTGCGACATACATCATTAGTCCTACCCAAAAAAATAAAACTATTAAAATACTTGGCTTTAGCTTTAAATCGTTTGTTTGAATGGAAATGCTCAGAGATCTTAAAAATCAATTTTAAGAGGCATCCACATCTCCCCACCAAGTTGCGTTGCGTGTGAGCTCCCAGCATGCAACGCCCCTTCCCATCACTTTACGTTTGCAGCACTTACCTGTTTAGCGAAAGCAGGGACAGAGGGTGGGTTGTCACTAAAGGTAAGAAGTTTAGGATAAGTAAAAACCAATTTTATCTTATAAATAATCAGATGATACCAATGCGTTAATAGTATAACAAAGGACCGCTCACGCAAACTCTCTAGGGTCGTCCGAAATGTCAAGACTCTTTCTGGAGAGGGTTGGATCAGGAAGTTTTTCAGGTCGATTTCCGCCCCAAGAAAAACGAACGAGTGCGCCGGCAGGAAGCGAAACTTCAACGGGATGAGCCCCAGCCCCAAGTCTGCAAACAGTGACAGGCAGAAGCGAAGCTCTTGCAGGATAAGCAAGACAGACCTGTTGCAGAAAAGCCAATCGTCCACATAAACGTGACATCGGAACCTATTGCTGTGAAGGAAAGCTACTACGGGGAGGAATACAGACGTAAAGACAAGGAGGGAGGGGCATCACCAAGCCGGAAGGGGATACCTTCGAAGTGTTACGTCAGGACACCGGAGAAGAACCAGACCGGGATGACGGGGAATGATGTCCAGGTACGCATCGTCTAGGTCGATGGATACCGTGAATTTGTCCTGAAGCAGGGCCTCGCGCACTGAGGCCAACGTCTCCATCTTGAAGTGCTCGGTGATGAGGAACGTATTGAGATGTCTCAATTGACGATCTCATATAGGTCCTGCCATTCTTCTTTGGGATAACCCGAGCAGGACTGTAGAATTCTGGGGAGTCTTCCGGCAACCAATGAATCGCTCCCTTGTGCAAAAATTTCGCTAACTCTTCTTCCAACAACTGGTTGGGTGGACGGATCAAGAGCCAAGGTGGCGGACTCATCGAGAGAGACGGAAGAGACGCGAACGGGGAAATTAAACCGTGGGTGATGAGAGTAAGTACGAAAGCATCTGTGGTGATGGTTTTCCAAGCAGGGACATGATGGCTAAGCCTGCCCCCTGACCTGCCGCTAAATGGCAGCAAGGATGTCTACTACAGAGTCAGGAGTGAGGATGGAGGGATCTGCGACCCTGCCCACGACCCTTACCCCTAAGAAACTTCTAATTGGTCTTCTTGGGTTGTGAGGAGGTAACAGTTTGCCCACTGAAATCTCCGCACATTCCTTTCGCGTCAGAGCAGCCAAGTCCAACACCCGGCAAAAATATAACCAGAGTTTGGGGCAAACGGTGAGTAGAGGCTTTAACAGCATCCGAGTTGGCAAATGTAGGGCGGGAAAGGTTTGCAACATATACAACCGGTGCAGGCTGGGCCTAGAAAAATATTCCCGGGAGATAAAAGTAAGATTAAACCGATATCATCTGTAATTCTTGCACGCACTACCGTTCAGTCCATCACAAGGCTTTACACACTTGGTCCTTTACACAAGCCAACAAAAGAACAAAAAATGTTGGGGTAAAGGACCTAAAAGAGTTGCGGGTTATCAGTTTTGCGAAGCTACAAGTGCTTGAAACAAGCTTGACAATAACTAGCATGAAATTGAAAATTGATTCAACTGAAGCGCATGTGGTAGAGTGTTAGTGTTTTTCAACTAAAACTCTTTTCAGTTACTATTTCCGATGGATGAAACCAGATTATGGGTTTGTTAATTAGGTTTAAAAATAGGGCAGTAATTTGTGGGCACCCTTGTTTAAGATACATAATCCATTTATTACCTGAAGGTGAGCTTGTATCACTCGGTGGAGTTCATCAGAAAGGTGGGTAAGCTTTAGGTCAATGGGATTTCCAGCTTCTTCTCGTTGTAAAATTACATCTTGTAGCCGAGCCAGCAACTGTAAATCAGAAGTGAAACAAGTCAGATTTTATTAAAGTTTATAATGGTTTTTTTTTTTACGAAATTACTAAAAATTTTAACTGGAGAAAGTTTATTAGTCTAGGATAAGAACAACTAACTTTTAAGTTTAAAATGTAGTTTTAAAATCAGCGGTTAAAATAATCTGCATGTACCGGTGATTGCAGAAATTACTTAGAAAATAATTAAGAACTGATGGGGGGGGGGGGGAATGTCCACCTTCATTATCATCATAATTTTTACCTCAACAAGGTGCATTTGTATTGAAAATATGTAATACATTATCTGGATGACCATTTATTAGCCACACACATCTCACAGGTAGTGGCTAACAAAGGTCGAGGGATGTTTCCACGAGCATGCTTGCATCACCTCTTCCAGGGGAATCTCATCAGCAAAGGCCCACGATGCTGGGAGCGCCCTGAGCTCATGTGCACTTGTAGTGGATGGTAAACCCCGATCATACGGTTCATCCAGTAGGCTCTACATATGATACCATTGATCCACTGTGGCAGGTGGAACTGCTTCTTCTGAAGGTTCATTTACTCCCCACAGAGGTCTCACGGACTTGTGGTTGGGCTTAAAATGTGCGTACGGACGAGGGCTACCCTCACACCGAGTTTCATCAAGTTTACACGACCAGTTTTTGAGCCCCGACTGTTTGACCCGCATCTGATTTCTGATGAACACATGGGTCTAAGGCCGTCCTTTTGTTCCCAGAGACTGTCCGAGCATTTCTGTTCCACTAAGGAAGTTAATGCTTTAACTACGATTGGGGTGGGGAGTATTGACACTTTACTCGGAAGTCTGAGGGTGGTAAATTTGACCCTTGCCCAGCCAAAGCCATGAAGCCAAAGAAATCTGAGAGCAGGAGAACAGTCACTTTGGATCAATCCTTTGTATATCCTAGACAGTCTTTGCCGCTCACCAAAGCAAAAATTTCTTCTTATCTGGCCCCAGTCGCTAGGACCAACACTTCTGAAACAGGAGGATAAAAAAACCTCTGTGAAGTGGCTCGTACACCTTCAAAAACCAACCTATAATACTTGATGACCATGATGGAAAGGCCTTCCTGGAATAACTGTTTAAGAACCTTGTCACTGTGTGCACACCCGGAACACGCAGGTTCACCTTCTCCTTCAAGCACCTATCGTATCACTTCTGCTCGTTAACCTTCAGTGTTGACTTTCGATGGCCGTTCATAATCCTGTCCATGACCAGCAGAATAAGAAAAAAAAAAAAAAAAAAAAGAGACATCCTTAAAGTCTCCACGCGTGAAGATGAATGTTCTCTGGGTTTGTGTGGTTGGTGCATCTTCTATGGTGGGGTAGCAGGTCCTTCCTGAGAGCTAGGGGGAATCGGGCTCTCCTTGCACAACACTTTGTCATCGACGAACCAGGGTGACATTGGCCATGGGGATTGGGGACCTACTAAGGTGAATGAGCCTTGTGACACTGATGTTGCTGAGGAGAAGGGACAATGGTGGGAAGAGGTTGGCGCACATCTCCGTCCAGAATAGGTTCAGGCAGTCTTATCACCCACGCATGGTCGTCCAGAAAGGGAGGCACGAAGTTCTGCAGTTGCCTATTCTCTCTGGTGGTGAAGGTATCTATCCATGGTGTTCTCCAACTCTTGAACAGCATCTTGCAGAATGAGGGGAAAAGGTGCCATTCTGTGGTTGGTACCTTGTCCCTAAGTGACAGCTTGTCCGCTAAGACATTTAGCCTCTGCAATGTGGCATGGCGTGGGTGGAGAGAAATCTTGAGGGTTTGACACAGATTAAACAAAGAAGATACCTCGATGTGAAGTGAATAGGATTCCATGGCTCCTTGACGGATATAGGCAACCGCAGAGGTGTTGTCGGACCTCATGGTGGTATTCTTGCCCTCTAACTGCGAGGCCATGTTCTGACAGTATGTTGATAGCTCTCAATTCCAGCAAACTGATGTGCAATTCTTTCTCGTGCGTGGACCAGATATCAAGTTCTCCAAGTGACTACCCCATCCTCCGTTCGACGCGTCCGTGACAAGTTACGTCCAGTTCAGGCGGGTGGATCAGTACACCTTCTCTGGTATTCTAAGAATGAAATTACCAATTCCGAAAAAGTAAATTCACAAAAAAATCACGCACATTTCCACAAACTAAACACTTACTCCTACGTCCAGCAAATTTTCAACAACTAACTGTTGTGATCATCAGGCTTTTAAGGTTGAATTAGTCCCTGAGCACATCTTGCTTCAACCTTGTTTACAAGCGCCGTTTTCGAATTCGCCGGTAATCGCAGCCTACTACATTTTTCGGGCCGTTGCACGTCGGCATTTTGCTCGCTTAGTTCCCATCGCCTACTCAATTCTCGTTCCAGTCCAACGTTAACCAGGTCGCCCACATTACGATTTGATGGTCCTTGAATGTTCATGAGCGGTTTTTTTTATGCAATTCATGTTTAATTGCTACTGTTGTTTAATTGAAATTACCAATAAAAGCCGTTGGCAGCAGGGCTTGCGATATTCGGTCCTCCCAGCTCTATCGGTAAATCCAACCTTTATTGCAGCACCAATGCATCAGCCTGGCCCTCCACACACCCCGGGGCACCAGGGTGGCTTACGAATTTAACTTACAGATTAGTTGGGACAGTTGCCTGGCCGATATCGTCCTGGCTCCTCAAAGTTCCAGAATCAGTGTCTGAAGACTTTGATTCTGCTTCTTATGGTTGGATGGAGAACGACACCATGTCGAAGACTGCTCCCAGAAACAAGAACTAAGCAGGGAAGAAGCGAGAATGTTTCCCTGTTGACACCTAGACCCAAAGCTTGCAAGGTCAATAAGCAAAAGATCATGTCATTCTTGACTGCTTCCAGACTGAAATTCTGTTGGCGCCAATCGTCGATATACGCCATGTGTTCTTATTTTGTGGCGCTGAAGGAGGCCCAGTACCAGATTCAGGGTAGATGTGACGACGTGTCATGCCGTCCATAGGTCGAATGAAAGGATTTTGAAATTGTAGATAATCCCCTTGCACACGAACTGTAACAGACGAAACACCAAGGCGTGGAACGAAGTCGATCGAGATGGTGAATTCTCCCACTCCCAAAGGTCTACTTCACCAACGCCAAGGTAACCATCTAAAAGTGCTCTTTGATGATGAATTTGTTGAGGTACCTCAGGTTGAATATCTATCTGGTTCCTCCACTCCTGTTCAGGATGACTCTGGCCGTACTAAAAAATCCCAAAATCCCTTTAAAATCGACGAAATGAACCTCTCTCCGCAATTTTGATACCACTTCTGCTAAAAGTTGGTTTTTGTCTCATTGCACGAGATCTTCCGGAGGATCTATGGTAAGAACCGGAAGCCTTGAGAATGGCGGAATGTATCCTCCGCTGGCAGACAAACCGAAAGTGGACTTTTCTCCTGGCCGCCACATGAATTCTAGTGTCATGTACCAGTTTACATAAAATCGGAATTTTTCAAACCTTGCCATTCGGGATCTACAGAATCTACTATTACCAAATCCGGATCCTAACCGAATCCAAAATAAAACCTTTGTTGATTGCTTCAGCCCTTTGCATTTTATACAGACTAAATTTTCTCTCTGAGTAAAGTAGCAAAGTGAGTAAAGTTTAAAGACTTGAGTACACATTTTCGCAACTTGTTCATTGGTTTTTCTAGCAGTTTATGCTAGCCATCTGAAATTAACTCCATTGGAAAGTTGGTGAAAAAACGCTTCGAATGATATATTGGAACGTCGAAAACGGCCAAAAATTAGTGACGTTATTGAAAAATCATCCAGACATTAAAATTTTTGCCGAATCCGAATCGAATCAGAATTCGGTCGAGCCCTACTTGTCTCCTGATCAGTTTGGAGTTTTGATTTGCTATAACATTTACCTGCTTGCTCTTGTCTGCATCTTTAATGTGGGCTTCTGCCTGAAGTAAATCTTCAGGAATGGTCTCTTCAACCGAGTATTTTAAAGATTTGATCAGGTCCTGAGTTTGAACCACCAACCTGTCCACCATCTGAAAAAGACAAAAAAAAACTGACAAAAACTAGGACACCAACAACGGAATTAGTTTTATCCGTACTACTGTACTGTAACAGCAATACCAGACATCTTTGGGCTTATTAACTACCTGCTGAGTTGAACTAAGTAGAAATCCTTGTTGAAGTCGGAATGCCTGACCATTACTGAATTTTTTCGGTGACACGTTTCGATGAAGTAGATTTTCGATCTGTAACAAAGGATGTATACAAATTAATGAAATTATATACCGTAATCAGTATAACTAGAAGTTTAACACTCCATCATTGCCATAGCAAAAAAACGAGGAGCCTCACTCCTATTCGTATGAATAAACTCAAATAATTTAGGCTTGATTTGATCAATTTTCTTGGACTCAGTATTAACAGGATGACTTAATTGGATTGACGAGTCAAAATAATCAAAAATGGATCTTATCTTTCTGCTCTATAGCCTAGGGTACGTAACCATCAAATTTCAGATCTAAAGTCTCCGATATCTTTAGTAATTAAGTCTTATACTAGTCTTCAGGTAAGTGGAATCCTTACAGTTCTGATCACGCACGTATCCAGTAACATTATCATAGTTTAGTTTGACAGGTTACAAATCAATAAAAAAAAAAAAAAATAACACAAATCTCCAATTATGAATTTTTGTTTAATTTCAGAAATGCCTGGAAAAATGTTTCTTACTCGTTTCAACGCGGCATCTGTCCTTTCTGGATTGGTCTTCATTGCCACGCAGGCATCGAAGATAGGGTACGGCATGAAACGCATTGTGTAATTCCTACAACACAAAAGGAAGGTGATAGTAACTCAAAGAAACTGTGTGAAGGCTAGCACTGACACTGACGAGAAAATACAAAGTAAGGTAAACGATAAACTTACGTTTGCAAGGCGTACGCCAAGTCACAAAAACCAGACGCAGAAATGTTGTTACGATCGTAGAATAGGGCTTTTAACCTATTGTTGATCTGCAGTGCTTTGGCAAGGAGCCGTGCCCCAGCATCGCCCATTTGATTACCACTAAGAAAATTAGAAAAAATTACAAACCTGATATACAATAACACGAAGACTGCCAAATGCCTATATTTTTGGTTCCAATACTGTTACGAATACCAATATTACAGTATCAGCCAATCCAATACCAATGCCTTACAAAACAAATGAAAAGCCCACTTAAAAACTAAAGCAGTTTCTCGGGCCTTTTTCTAAAACAAAAGGTGTATGGGCAAGCTGTTTTTAAATTTAACTACTTATTGAATTCATAGGTCTTTAAGCACCTTAAAAGTTTTATAAAATTGACCACTTAAATACTGCTCTACATTTTGTTAAAATTTGTTTGACTTTTTGAAAAGGCCTGCTACTCGAGTACGTCTTTTTCGGGAGTTACATTTTGGTAAATTACTTAAATGAGCAATTTAAAGCTAGTGCTAAAGGGAAGTATTTTATAGATAGTAAGAAAGTAAATATCGGTCTCAAAGCAGCAGCTGCAATTATCAAAAAAAACGTTAGTACGGAGTTTTAGCCCCATGCAGCAGAGCCAGATACAAATTTTTTTTAATGGCCGAAAAATGAAGAAAAATAAAGGACATGAAGTAACGGTGAATTTTTTGGGGCTTAACTGGCTTTATTTTAGATTGAAGAAAATTGTGTCCATTACAGTACAAGGCAATCTACACATTAAACATTGGCGAACCCAATCTACCAGCTGGATCGCATTATTAATTTTTAACTCCTGTTACATACTACCACACTGTAAGGTTTTTTTTTTAATATACCGTATATTTCCGAATATAAGACGGTACTTTTTTCCAAATTTACACTATTAAAATAGCAGCCTCGTCTTATATTCGCGTTCAAATCCATAACTCGGTCAAATTTTGGCCGATTTTGACGTATGAATACACCATTTCGTTCGTTTTTCCGAGAGCTATCCATTGGTGCTAATCTCATGGCAGTTGCTCAACTAGTTTTGGGATTATTTAGCAAAAACTAAATATGTATTGAAAAAGGCCTCAGGAAGCAGTCCAAAGGCGAAGCTATTATTACAATTTTGGGTTTTGAATCCAGGACCAGGGGAATTTACTAGTATACAAACTAATAAATATTATACCAAACCTTAAGAAAGCCTTGCTAAAGTCACCCGTCTTATAATCGCAGCCGTTTATTTCTTTGGAACATGCGAGCCCAAAAATGCTACTCGTCTTATATTTGAGGCGTCTTATATTCGGAAATATACGGTAGGTTGATGTGAAACCCACACTGGTGTGAAACTATGTAGTATGTTTCTCATTTGCAGACTCCGACTCACTGTTACCTATTCTACACAAATGGGATATCCTCTTGCTCCCATCCCATTTGTGTAAAATAGGTAACACAGTTTCGTCAGATTCTACTCTGAGAACTTCGATTCTCCTGCGAGAACAAGTTCTCTGGTAGAATCATCATTTTCTGCTGTCTCTTGTGGTGTGCAAAATGTTTTATGCAACCCGTCAGTTAGATGAAGTATTTTAATTTCTGCAGTTGCTCTGGCACAAGTATAAGTTTTTCCCTAGTCACCACTTGATTAAGCTACAGACTACACAAGTACCACTTGAAAGGTCTCGAAAATAATAAAATGATTAAAATGCTGTACCGGAATATTAAAAATTAGGAAATTTTTTTGTAAAAATATAAAAGTATTTGACTGATGTTGTGAGCCAAGCTGACGCAATATTGAAAACACAGAATCGGCACTGACACCAGTATCGGTATCAAACAGCTTTAAAACGATAATTTTAAAATGTAAAATTAGTTTTTACTAACCTAAATACTTACTTCAGTAATTATGCTTAAAATCATCATTTTACGCTATCACTGCTCATTTATCAACTAAAAAACTCCCTTTTTTTAGCTTGTATCCAAACTTTCTCTCCTCTCCCGCCAGGGGCGCTGCTACTCCTAACTAGGAGGCCGCCATCTTGTTTGTTCCCCTTATCACATTTTGAACTCTCCTTTCAGTGAATGCGGGGAGGCGGGCGGGTTCTTACTGAAGTAAGTATTTAGGTTAGTAAAAACTAATTTTACATTTTAAAATTATCGTTTCTTACTACCTGCAAATACTTACTTCAGTAATTATGCTGAATTTGTCATTCAGGCGGTGGGGAAAAACCTCACTGAACCCGGGAG
>JAHWFP010113388.1:756-11149 GCA_023313725.1 Lithobius niger
CAGAAGAGGGAGGCTGTTTAACGCGACGCTGTAAGAACACTCCGGGTGCAATTTGATGAAGGGTTCTACCTGTCATTGCTGCAGTCCGATTGCTCGTTCCAGAGACTCAGGTCCTAGAACGCATAAAGGACTTGAGAAAACCCACCGAGCGAGTCAGATGCATCTCAGTACATGCTCTAGCGGCTGCATCTTTGGCAATCGCGTTGACATGCTCATTCCCTTCATTGCCATTATGACCCCTCGCCCACTTAATAGTTGGTAACACCAGGGGTAGCATAAATATAAGAGGACGTGTATATAATGCGCTCCTGGTAACACTGTTTGTGTCGCAACCCATAACTTCCAACGTACTGAAAAAACTGTGGGCTATGGGGTCACTAAACTTTAATGACCTGACCGCAACCCCCACTGCAGAAATGCAGGACCTAGATTCAGTTTCGATAGTAAACACAGAAAGATCGAGATCCGCCACGACATCTAAAGTGACAGAAATGGCAGCGAGTTCACATCGGAAGCCGGAAAAAAAACCCTCGTGAGAGCGCGCTTGAACTCCGACTTCAGCCCTGGAACTCAGATCCCAAGGCCGCCAGTGTGCCAGGGGGGTGCATTCCGAGCCCTTTGCATATTGCTTTCCCATTGGCTGCTGATTTTGCTGCCTCTGCTGACGTCACACTATAGCTGAACAGCTTACGCACATGCGCACAAGCCAAACAGGAAATGTTCCAATATGCGTGCATCCTGTAACGTTACGTAATGAGCTAGGAGTGACCAACCTTACTATATATTATCGTTCCACCAATTTTGCAGTGTGCGAAGCAGGTCTGTATACGACGCGTCACAACTTATGAGCCAAGAATCAGCACACTCCGATTGAAGGGTGTAACAGAGTATCACACTCCACATCCCAGGACATGGAGGACACACCTTCACCATATTCAACAGAGGGCCCATCAATTGCCAACAGTGACGTTCCACGCCCAGCGGCTGCCAAACATCTACGTTCGCTGCTTACGAAGCCCTAGTCAAAGAACTAAAGAGCAGCTAAAGAACTAAGTACAACGATAATTTTAAACATTGCTACTACATGGTCAAAAAATAAAACGAAAGTTATATCTATGAATATTAAGCGTCGCTCTTAGCTGTTCACAGTGTTGACTGTACTTTGTTTCCTAGTTTAATTGGTGCGAAATTTCTCACTGTTTCCAAAATTTGCCTATTCCCGCATACTAAAAAAATTCAGCGTTGATCAAACGACTGCAGAAAACGTCGCAGTCAGAATTCAAAATCCAACATATGGTGGCCTTTTCGGGTTAAATGCGCCTAATCTCAACCATCGAATGCTATGAGCACTCAGAAATCGGCCCGCCACTTTGTACTGGCATAGGTATTGTTTACTTAATTGTCATAAATCGTCGCCGTCGTGCTGCTGGACGTGCATGACAGTACGTGTCGCTAGCCGTGAGAAGAGGTTCTGCGTCCACATCGTTGCCATGGTTACTGGGTACTGGTAACTCTAAAGCCACATACATGCTCTTTTTTGTGTTTACGTTGTGTTTAATTACTGATGCAGAACCAGACGGTGGTTTGAAAATGTTATTATAAATTACATGTTGTAACGTGGTAGAGCACACCAATGGTTTGCATCCGAGTCAACCGGTTCAACCCAAGTGCCAGGGGACACTCGAGAAGTATCATTACGTAGGAAACAACACAGTGTGTCGTATTGCATTAAAGTTAATAAACACGAAAGTTTAATGGCCAAATCAGAGAAACAAATGTACGCACTAATAAGCTTAAATAACTTACGTATAGATGATGCACCATAATAGTCTTAGCATAAGTTGGAGAACAATGTCTGTCAACCCGCACTGAAAGTTTATCAGCTACCTCAGACGATGATGCTAACTCGATGGTAAATCACAGTTTAGCAGATCAAGAATGCTCGCGGTCAGCCCTTATATGGGATGAACCATCGATCATTCTAGAATCTTTTTCTCACGCCATAAAACCCAAATCTAATGCAAGTTTTGGTATGCGTTGCCTGCCGATCGAAAGTTCTGGATTTCAAGAGAAACGGAAAGCAACGCCTCCTTTTACCCACCCATGCCATTGAGTGGAGGTCGGGCTGATGCAACAGACCGGCCACCATTCAAAAGCTGTAACTAATCCTCTTTGAGGCTGGGGGCAGTGGACAATAGAACCGATTGCACCCAGCGCCAAAGATGACGTTTAAAGGCTGTTGTAAGACAGTTAGAAAATATGGCAACTATACAAGCCTATATAGCGCCCTAAGTAACAGGAGTACATAGCTAGTTAGCGCTACGTACACCATTACAATGTATCGAGGATTCCTGACATCCACTGGATTTTATTACTGTTCAAAGCAAGAAGCAACCACCGGAATTTAGTATTAACTATAAGCAAGAACGCGTTTATGCAACGAATTGTCTTCGCATTCTCGAATCTCGAATTTAATCGCGCCGTCAAAGGTGTCGTTGCCATGCTAACAATACGCTACCTGGATTAGTTAAATCCGACATCGTTTGAGTAAATGCTTGCAGTCTCATAATCCGTGACAATTAGATAAATAATTCCTCCTCACGAAACAATTTCCTCAGTCGCTTCTGTATTCTCACTGTTGACTGTTTTCGTTGCGTGCCGGCAGAGCTAAAGCCACCTCCCCGTTGGAATTTCAGATGATTTCTGGCTTCCAGCTGCGAGAATGCAAAGGCAACTCATTGCGTAAACGCGGCCTAAAACCTAGTAAGCCAGGAAATTTACGTTTCGGGTCTTTGAGAAAACGCGTCCTACTGCAGCTCATGGCACGGCGAATCACTGGTGCAGTATTCGGCCCCCGAGCACTAAGCGACCAAGCCCCGCGACCAGGTCGCTACGGCCAATGATAATGCTTACGTTATATGTAGCACGGCGCACTTGGCCGCCTCGGCCAGTCAGTCGCAGGTCCACTGGGGTCCCGAGCGGCGTGCAGGCGACCATACTTGCTCCGTGTTAATTTTTCACATCGTGATCGAGAATTATCAATGAAAAACGGCCTTGGCCGCGCGGCACGTCGCCGTTTTATTTTGGCCGCGACGACCACTGGCAGCAAAATCAATAAAGGTGGTTTGGCACTAACTTGGTGTTGGACGGGTTGGTTAGCCATTTCGGATTCTCGTCACATCACTTGAATGACACGTACTGCAAACTGGGCTACATTATTACTAGTGTACGAGTTTCGGTGATGGCTTATTTTTCACTTAGCACCGGTACACACGTGCGTTTTCCGGACGCGCGGCGACGCTGCGGCGTCGCTGCGGTGACGCAGCCAATCAATGCACACGTGCGTTTTATTAACGCGCATTGACGTTGCGGTGCCGCTTCGGCGACGTATGTGCGCGTGTTCGGTTCCCTAACCTCGTGTAAAAAAATATTATAGTTTGAAACCAATGAGACGATATTGCGTTTTTCGCCTACCTCGTGAACAAAAAATATATTTTAAAACCAATGCGACGAATTTTGGTACATTGTCGATGTACTAATTTAAGACGTACCAGGGGAAAATGTTATTCATCCTTTGCAAATTAACTTAAAAAATCGGATAAGTTCTTTAATTACTTCCCAATAAGTCTTCAATCATTTCTGCAGCAACATTTCATATTTCAGAATAGTTCTTTACTCCCCCAATAAACAATTCCATGTCTTTTTCTTCGAAATTGGACGCCATTTTCGGTAACGCTTTGCGGTAAACGGCGGACGTGTGCACCGCTCAAGTCACCCAAACTCAGAGACGCAATTGCGTTTTTTTTAACGCTGCGGTACCGCTGCGTTGACAGGGGGAATGGCGGTGCAAAACGACCGCACGAGCGGCGGGCGGTAACGCAACGTCGACGCAGGTATACGTGTGCAGTACCCAACAGATGGCACGTAAACCAAACCGCAAATGCGGTACCTCGCGTGTGCACCAGCGCTTAATGTTTTTTTTTTTTTTTTTGATTGACGCAGCAGTAATTTGTTGACTATTTTTTCGTGTTGTTGTGTAGATAAACTAAAAGTGTTGTTAGTTTGAGTTTGCAGCTGGACAATTTGCTCTGATTTGCGCGACCTTTTGATATAATTGAATGAGTTGCAGTTTACAACTGGCTAAATAACAGTTTGTTTCCAGATGATTAGAATTATGCTCGTTTGTTTGTAGTGAAGGCCTTTGTGCATCCGAATCGTGATGGAACACAAATGAAGCAATTAACCGCTGCATGTTGGCGCGTTTTCTAAATGCAACGTGCGTCAAGTTATTTAAATATTGCTCTAAATGCTTACATCAAGAAGGTCAAACTCATAGCATGAATACCAATCAGTCAATCAATATAATTACACAAGAGGTCGGGCAGCATGCACCAACCACAGCCCAAGGCCCAAAGCATTTCAGGACAGCATGCTTCTCGAAGGGCAGCTTCGAGACCGCCTTGAGCCTTATTGATTTCCGACAGCACGAACATGAATATAGAAGAAGATAATGGAAGCGATCGTTAGAAAGAGGGGACTATTAGCAGTGGGAGGGGGGGTTGATTCACAGGATGCGCTGATTGAGTGAGTGCAACAAACGAAAATCGGCATTTGCTAGCCAGTGTGTGCAACAATTTGAAGAAACTTAATTCGGTCGAACATGGACAAACACATGAGCTGCCATACAAAATCATTGTTGGAAACCGTGCATTCAACACCACCCATGCCTAGTGCGGGCTTAAGCTACTACAATAACAATGCTGCTGTAACAGTACGGTATATCCCACAATATAATAAACCAGATATTAGCCTTACTTACTTCTTTTATTGAACCTAAGGAGGTCTACATACCATCTGTTCACACTAAATTACTTAACCGAAACTTAATCTAACTTACTCTTCTAAATCAAAACCAAATTCACAGGGAATTTATATTTAAATAACTATGGCCCATTTACAAAGACAAATATTTGAACAATGGCAGTTCAAACATTTAAACTGAGCGTCACGGTGACTGACAGTAAACACAGCCGACCGTTTTATAAGTTGGCCGGTGAGCGAAATACTGCCAACGATGAATTAAATTACTGAACCAACTAAGTTACAGAAATATTTAGCTCTTTAGCCCTGTGAAGTGAACGAATTAATAATGACAGACGGATTTAATTAATGCTGTTGAAAATGTTACTTGTGACTACCGCAAACTGAGCATCAACACCCGTGGCCATTGCTATCATTTCCAGCTTACCGACCTGACTGTTGGCGAAATTTTTTCTGGGTTCTGACTGTCCCCATCTGGAATGCTCTCCCAGTGGAAGTGGTAGATGCCATTAATTTAAATTCGTTTAAATGACTCCTCTCTCTCCTTAAGTAAGCAGACTTTGTTAAATTTTTTAAGCGTCCGATTGTGACTAACAAGTCATATTTTTCATCAAAATTGTCAAGTACCAGTGTAAGTGGCTCACCTCCTTCTGACCTAGTACTCTCGTGGTGAATTGTATTATTATTATTTATACCACGGCTGTGACGTCACGCTACCTCAACGCCACGCTAAATTTCCGAAGGTAAAATCCCGTTAACCAACACGGAAGTGCGCGTCATCACAAAAAGTGTGGGTTATCAAGTTACCCCACACTTTTGCCGATAACCCACACTTTTGCCGATATCCCACACTTTTGACACTTTCGGATCACGCGACCGGGAACGCACACACCAACAATGAAATACAGCGTGCCAAAAAAACGTAACGCAATAAAAACGTACAAAACTAATTACTTAAAAAGAAATAAATCCTATCCGCGCAAATTCTCACATGTCTGGCCCATATCACAAGCTAACAAACCACCCATATCTAAGCTTATTCACTCCGCGTTAATCCCCCCCCCCACACCTCCCTCCACAAACTAAAATGGAATGACCTTCATTCATACCGATACCCTATTACCGTATTTTTTAAACAGTTCTAAAACTACAAACGCACAGAATAAATTACATACCTTCAAAGAATGCCCCAGCAATGTCACTTTATCCCTGCTGTGTCACATATCGAATTATTCGCTCCCAACACGATAAACACTTCGATAAACAGAAGCAAGCTCCCAGCTTGCCACCCGACGCTTAGCTTGTTTAACTCCCCTCCCTCCTTCCACAAAGTTTGAGCGAAAGGACTCGTCCGCCTATCACACACTTCCCCCTCCACAAACTAAAATGGTATGACCTCTTGAAGCAATTTTCACAAAACACTAACACGTTTTAATTAAATACGATTTAGCTTGACGACCCAACCGTTGTATAAATGTGTTATTGGTGACAAATCACGGATATCGATTTTTTATCACGATCTTAGTTGTATAGATTTTTACTTCTCGTTGACCGATTTTGATGTTTGAATACACCATTTTGAAGGTTTTATCATCAGCTTTCCAATGGTCTTATCCCCAAGCAGCTGTCTTTTACTGTTTAGATAGTACAAGGCAAAATGTAAATTTTACTGGGGGTTTTATGTTTTGAAATGATTATAGCATACGCAATATTATTTTAAACCAATACGATTTTAATAATTATGTGTCTAGCTAAGTAATCTAGCTACCTTAGCGGCCTTTCCTTTTTGAAAGCCCGAACCTTTTTGGAAACTTGGCGGCTTCCTTATTACCAGTTTTGCTTTTAGGTGGATTACAACTACGTCACATGTTCCTTTCACGGAATGTATGAGCATTCTGAATTTTAAAAGAAATATTAGGAAGAGGGAAGAGGGAAACCCAGCCAAACAGCAAAGAAAGCGGAGCCTGCTCCATTACGTCGACAGTGCAAGTTATGGTTTCATGATTTGTTTGATTGTTTGTTGGTTTTAACTGATGCATCACGCAATAACGACTACATAAATTATAACCTGATTTCACACATTGATAGCGAAACACCCAGAGGTGGTTTGTAAAAAAAAATTTAAATCGTACCTGTTGTTGAGAAACACCGTCATCCAGTGCTACGAAAGCAAATGGACAAAGAATGATGAAAGATGAGCCACAACGCTCTCTCCAATGCACTCTCAAACAACTGCCTGTGCCCTGTGCCAGTGTATCATTCGTTCGTTCGTTTGTTTGTTGGTTGTTTGATTGCAGCGGAGCGCATGGCTTAGGGGGCCCTGCTCCGAAATAGATTGCTGAATCGTTGGTTTGTTTCTTTGGTGGTTGTTGGTTGGGTGGTTTGTTGGTTGATTTCTTCGCTTCGTTCCATTTTGTCGACAATGCAACCGGATGACGCCCTAGTTATTCTATTAAACCGTTTGTTACGATCAAGTCAGGGCCGTAGGAAGGGAGAGGCATGGCGCCTTCTAGGGCGCCGCCTTCCTGGGGGCGCCGTGCCGAGTTCCTGCCAACCGTGGAACGTGCAAGTGGGTGGTAAACGTCCTGTATGCTTTGTAACGGATAGCGTGGCACACAAGTCCACAACGCCGATGAAGAATCGTGCTTGGACTTGGTGTAATGCTCACTTCGCAATTTCCGTACGTTTAGTTGTAACCGTTACAGTTTTGTATATGATCAGATAACCGAAAACAGAACTACAAAAAAAAGTAACCTTCCGTAATTTACAATGTAAAACTGCGGTGCATACGTGAATAAGGCGATGTTAACTCCCTAGCGTGGTACCGTGTAAGGCCGCCCGCGCACTGAGCGGCCAGGTCGCACGTCCAGTGGTCGTCGCGGCCAAAAAAACACGGCGACGGGCCGCGCGGCCACGTCCGTGTTTCATTGATAATTCTCGATGACGTGGTGAAAAATGAACCTGGAGCAAGTATGGTCGCTCTGTGGCCGCCTGCACGCCGCCCGATATCCCAGTGGCCGCGGCGACAGGCTGGCAGCTGCGGTCAAGTGCGCGTTGCTTCATACACCGTAAGCATTCTCGTTGGCCGCAGCGACCTGGCCGCGCGGCTTGGTTGCTGTGTACGCGGTGGCCCTAGTTGTGGAAGTGGGTGCTGGCTGGTGGTGGACATAAATATACTTTTTGACGGATGGCGTGGCACACAAGTTAAATCTATATAACTCAGATCATAATATTTGTTTGTTTGTGTTTGTGTGTGTGTGTGTGTGTGTGGGGATCTCGATAATCCTTATTCATCCTTACAATCTCGATAATCCTTATATTATTTGCTTGTGTGTCTGTCAGACGGAATTGTCTGTGGTATAAGTAATGATTCGAACTGTGTTTTCAACAAAGAGGCACAGTACTGATGACGTCATGTTTTTTATTTCCAGTCACACTATTTTCATGCAAACGAGATCTAGGCCTATATGTCTCTTAACCGTGAATCTAACTATATCTAATGAAAGCTTGGGCGACTGTTAACGGAAAATCACAGTATTTTCATGCAGATGGGAAATCACAACAATGCTTTATTAAACTGGCCATATAAGGGGGGGGGGGCTGTCCTAGTAACTACATTTACTATTATAGTCATTTTTTAGTTATGTAAGCATCAATATAACAACCGTGAAATTTTTTCTTGATATCAGTAGTCGTGGGGGCGGGGGGAGGAAGGGGGAGCTGCTCAGTTGGTTTGCCTGGGGGAGGGAGGGGCGCCGCTCAGTTGGTTCGCCTTGGGTGCCAATGGGGCTAGCTACGGCCCTGGGTCAAGTACCACGTACATTTTGTACGTAAACTTTGCTCATGACTCATGTAGGTAAGTCTATTGCTTTTCGAAAGGAGTTCATTAATTTCTTTGCCTTTGGGGAAATGCCAAGGTAGATTCTACCTTGTGTGCTGGGAAACTGATAGTCCTAATCGATTGGAACGGCAACAGTAACTCGTGAAGCAGATAACAAACACATTCGTACAGTTCAAACGGCACACTCTGGCTGTACACAAAAGTAATTGTCTCTTTCCTTTGCACAACCGACAATGTACAAGATTAAAATCTGATTGATGAGTTTTGTCTGATCTAATCGGTTTGGGAAATAGTAGCCTGTGGCTGTGGTCGAGAACTAAATACACAAGTAGGATTGCTCTGCCTGAAGATTTATCGATTTTTGAAGTCGGAACAACGGAGGCGCAATTGTATGTGTGCTTTTAACGTAGGGTTTTGCAACACATGGAGGAAATCGTGAGGCAAATGAAGTGTGCCTGAAGCATATAAACAGGAGACGAGAAGCCAAGAAGGTGACAAAATCATACGCTGGATTGTGACGTTGCGGAGGTTATGTTATCCGTTATCAAACATAAGTTCTTTTAACGCAAGTGGTTTATGTCATGGCAAGTGCACTAAAAAAAAACACACACAAACAAATTCATTGAAAAATGAAACTCTCAAAGCAGTAGTCCTATATTTCATGCAAGAAAAAGAAACCAAAGTCACGCACAAAGGAATGACAATAGGAAACCCGGAATCACCACCTGCCAAACGACTTGATTTTAAAAATTTGTTATGTTTGATGACGGATAACAGAAAACCCGAAACGTCGTAATCCAGTGTATGATTTTGTGCACTTTCTTCTTGGCTTTTCATCTCCCATCTTTTCTTTTTTTTTTTAACTTTGCTTGGCGTACACGAAAGCAGGAAAAGGAAATGAAAGATTCTTAACGGATTCTATGCATACTAGAGTGTGACCGAATCAATTCTTAGGTTAGCATCCGTCCTATCTGTTAGTGTGTGCACGTTTCTTAAATAAACTGGACTGAAGTGCACAAACTGTAACATGACCCAAGGGGCAGATAACCTTGTGTAAAAGAGCCCAGTGTGAACATTGTGAAACAACCAGGTGCACCTTGCAATTAACTGGGAGTGTAACCTGGGCAACTAAATAGCAGTAAGCCCAATGAAGAAGGTTCCCTACTCACTCCAACTGACTGGGTCGGCCATTACGCATCGTTCCCCCTTTGGCCTATTGTAATTAGAAAATATAGTTGTTAGCATGTTTCGTAAGTAAACTTTAATAGTTCATACTACGTCTGCCTATTTCCTTCCATGGATTAGACCTCAACACTATCTACATATTATCTTCTTTTATTTTTTATCATACAATCTTCACCCCTCCCCCCCAAATTTCCTAGTTGTATTTTCCAGTCGCAACACATGTTTCAATATGTAGCCTACTCTTTCTCAATGTTTTTACTCTGTAAGCAGAGGATATTGCAGGAAAGATTAAAAATATATAAATACAGATGCAAACCTATTTCCGTTGTCTTTTCGACTTAGATGTCAGATTGAACGGAAACAGGTTTGCATCTACAGGGTGTACCAAAAGTCCCAGAACACCCTCATAACTTTTTAAGGGGTTGAAAGAAAACAGTGAAACTCTGGCAATGTAAGTTTGGTTAAAGGATCTACCTTTTCGTACAACCGGCATTACGCCTGCTCCCCTCCCTGGGGTGGGGGGGGGGAGGTCCCAAGGGCCCCAAC
>JAHWFP010113399.1:0-12373 GCA_023313725.1 Lithobius niger
AAAAAAAAAAAGTCTGTCTGTTCAGACTACGAATAACGTTGGACGAAACATTTTTCTACTACTCAGGACAATTAAAACCGAAGTCTTTTTACGAGTTCACAATTAACTGATACAACAAAATTTGGGCGCTACTCGTCCACAATTAAAATCATAGTCAACATTTAATCGTTAAATTTTAATTTTGATGAACAATTAAAAGTGAGCACAAATAAAACTCAACCGATACATAGCAATACCTGTTACTGAAGCCAACACTTCATTTAAATTATTACAATTCAGTGAGTTGAAAACTAGTTCTGCTAATTATCTGCAGGAAATAGAAAACATAGCATTAGACATTTTAAAATTCCAACACAAAGTCATTTCACAAGTTCAACTTAATTGGCTTAATCTTCTTTCGCTGTGCACGATTTTTTGCGAGTGATATTTCCGAGCTGGCTTTACGTTTTAAATTGGACTTAGAGCAGCCAGTTCTGTGTTCGGAAAGTTCAGGTGCTAGATCAGAATCTTGACTTTCAATAACGGCATTCGGGGGCGATGGACTTGATTTTCGCCCAAGGAACTTTCTACGTGTTTCTGATTTATTTTGCAACGGAATATTTTCTTCAGCTTGCAAATCGCTCACATAGTGTAAATAATTATTCGCTTTCTTTTTAGAACTTGAACTCTTCGAAGGAACTTGGGAAATTGGTGACGTTTGCTTGCTAGATGACGCAGGCATGTCATTAGTTACGTCAACGAGTGGGGTGACGCCCTTATTAGGCAATGTTTTGTTTCTCTCAGTCTGATAGGGTGATGTAAACACGATCGACTGCTTTCTTGACTTCCGACTCACGTGTTTTGGAGATTGAGCCGAAACTGAGCTTGGGAAACCGACATTCTTCGAATTTTGCGTGTTCTTGTATGGAGTGCCATTGGGATTTATCATTTCATTGGGCAAACGTGCACGAATTTGCGATATGTTACAGCGTAGTTTTAAACCACTTTCCGTGAGTACTTCCTAGTTTGAATGGTCCAAACATTTAAATATCGCTGCTTGTTGCCAAAGCCTCTTGCTAACGGTGTAGTCTCTAGTCCAGATAGGTGAGAATTCTTGAAATACTTCATGCTTTTTATGTACGGAACTTGAATTTATTTTATCCTGCTTTATTTTTATTTTCTGCTGTAAATCGGGTTTTAGCAAGTCTAGGCAAGTTCGAATTTCTCTACCGAAAAATAATTTTGCAGGCGTTTCATCTGTAACTGTGTTGGGACAATTTCTGCTTGCAATATGGAACTCATTTAAAGATCTTTTAATAGTTTTACCTTCACTGTGTGCTGCTTTGAAAGCCTATTTGAACTCACGAGTGTAAATTTCGCCAAATCCATTTTGCTTAGCATCGTAAGGTGCATCTGTTAAATGCCTAATTCCCAGTGTTTTAACAAAAGTTTGAAACGAGCTACTCGTCCACTGCGGCCCATTGTCAGAAACGAGCGTTTTCATTAGCCCGAATTCGGCCATATATTGTTTGAAAACTTCGATAACTTTATCAGATGTAGTTTTCTTCATAAATTTTACAAACGGGAATTTGCTATGCGCATCAAC
Source organism: Lithobius niger (assembly GCA_023313725.1). Taxonomy (NCBI): domain Eukaryota; kingdom Metazoa; phylum Arthropoda; class Chilopoda; order Lithobiomorpha; family Lithobiidae; genus Lithobius; species Lithobius niger. Next base: position 1,586 of record JAHWFP010113399.1, read on the forward strand.
AATAACAATGAAAGTTATACCTTCAACAACGCCAAAATCAGAATGAATTCTGTCCATTGGCTTAAGGGGGATACTCCCAAGAATGTTTTGGACAAGGTGGTTTTTCATCTTGCAGCCATTTGAGGTATTTCATTTTTTGGACCAAAAATCCATGTAATAGCTTTCTGGTCTGTTTGGAGAGTGAAATGATTCGAATACAAGCATTGGTGTAATTTTTTTACTCCCCAAGAGACCCCAAGCACTTCTTTATCAACATGAGAATAATTTTGCTCTGCTTTCGTGAGCTTCCTTGAAGCAAATGCAATAGGTTTATCTTGGCGTTTGGTAGGGTATGCATCAAACACGAACCTAGACCATAGGGACTTGCATCCGTGGCCAGTTTTAACTTATATTTGGGATTGTAGTGAACTAAAACGTTGAAAGTTTTGAACAACTGTTTTATTTTAGTCATAGCTGCATCGCAAGAAAGGCCCCAACCCACTTTTGCTTGGGACTAAGTAAGTTGGTTATGGGAATCAACTTATGAGCCATATTTGGCAGGTATTTTTCATATTGATTGATAAAACCGAGAAAACATTGCAACTCAGATATATTTCTAGGATTAGGAGCATTCATCATTGCCTCAATGACCTCTGGTAAGTTTGTCAAACCTTCTGAATCGATTTTATGTCCTAAGTATTTCAGTTCAGCTTGGTCAATTCTACACTTCTCCACACCAAGCCGGGTTCCAGAAATTTGCAAGGCAGACAACAATTTGTCAAGATTGTCATCATCATTGAGCACCCTGCCCACTGACGAGAATATCGTCGTAAAATGGTTCATAATTGCTAATTCCTGATGTTACGCTAACCATTAATCTTTGGAAGATACCTGGGCTGCTAGCCAACCCAAATGGACGTCTTAAAAATTTTAACAATCCAAGGTCATTAATTACAAGTGCTTCCTGCGATTCTGAATCTAGCTCCATCTAAAGGAATCCATCCTTAAGGTCAATCAGACTGAAAGTATCACTTCCAGAAAGCCTGCCAAACAACTCGGCAGCAGTGGGAACCAGGTAATGGTCAATTTCGAGTTGCGGATTAACAATAGTTTTATAATCACCAACAATTCGAATACCACCACCTGCTTTTTGGACCACCACAATGGGCGTGGCCCACCTGCTGGAGCTTACGGGCTCCAAAACTCTAGAACTTTCATCCAGTGTGCTACACTCAGATTCTTCATTTGTTCCAAAAAATGTGCTTTGTTCTGCTTGTAGCCATATTTAAACTTCTTGCCAGTGCTTTTCTTAGGACGAGGTTTAGACTCTGATGACTGAGTACTCTGTTTACCCGTTTTGTTTTGCGAGCAAACTGCCTTTAAATGTCATTTGACATGGCAATGGCCACAGGTGTAGTCTTTAAAGCTGCAATGGGCCCTTCCGTGTCCCTTAAAACCACAACAGAAACAAACCATATCTTTAGAACTCGAGGAGGATGGTTTACCTTGCTGATAACTGTTTTTACTTTTCTTTTTAGTTTTAGGAACAAAATTACACTACTAGCGCTGGTTTTTAACTCTTGTTGGTTCAGTTCAGCTGCTTCCAAAGGAAGTGCTAGTTCAACTGCAGCTTTTAAATCTAAGGTTTTCTTATTCAGCTCTAGTTGTATAATTGAGCTGTGAACACCACCAACAATTTGATCCCAGATCATTTCGTCTTGAATTTTGCTTGCAACGATAGCATCATAACTGCAATGCTTGGTTAATTGTTTTAAAGCATCAACGTACTCTGCTATTGATTCGTTTGGTTTCTGTGACCTCTTGTTAAACCTGAGCCTTTCTGATATTGTGCTAGGTGCTGGTTCAATAGATGTTTTTTACTGCTTTAATTAAAACGTCATACGTAACGGTTGTAACTGTAAGTTGATTGACAATTCGAATTATTTTCTGAAACATTCCATCACCAACACTAGCTAATAATACGTCACAACGATCTTCATCTTTAATTTTCTTTGCTTTAAGAAAACAACCAAATCGCAGAATGTACATAGACCAAGAATGCTTATTAGGTTCGTAAGTATCAAACAAACCGTTAGGTTTGAAAACTTCAGTGCCACCAGGCATTTTAAACTGAGCTAATTAACAAAGCTAAATTAGTTTTATCAGAAGGCCTTCTATTTGACAAAACTTAATTTGCACTAAATCGACCTAAAACAATCGCTAAACGACCTGCAACTACAGTTTTTAGGATTTTAACAATTTTACTCGCACAAGTAGTATTCAAATTTACAGCCTGAGCTAATTGACAAGCTAACTAAAAAACAAGCATGATAGGCAATTGACCATTAAACTTATCTAAACCAGGCAATTAAGCCAACAAAAATGACAAATCATTCAACGCAACATCTAAACACTATACGTCTATAGGCTTCAATTTTCAAGCTTGCTAGTTACAAACATACTAGTAAAAAATATCAAGTTTACTGGGCAGTTTCACACACATACCCAGAGAACAACACGGTAAGCAAAAAGAGCTAGAAAGCAGTTTGCACATCAAAATAAATAATAAAGTTATTAACTAGTTATTAACTTCAGAACCTCAAGCTTAATCTGTGCACGGCATATTTCACAGAAATACGCTAATTCTGGCTGCGATTTTCCGACATCCCTAGCCAGTAGAGTCAAGAATAGGAAGTAAGATAAAATATAGTTACAGCCAGTTTTGTGCACAAATAAAAATCACATTACCTCCCGGACAACCTCCCGTCTTCAGGTAAAAATAAACCACTAAAACATTTTAAAAATTAATGGCAGTGTCTGCCGAGTCACCAAGTCTATAAAAACAAACCATTCAGGCATGGTCAAGGCCTAAAACATTAAAATTATTAAAAATATTAAAAATATTAAACATACCAAATGAGACCAAATGATACACCATGTTATTGCATGGGCGCCCGGAAGTAGAGTGGCAACAGAAGGCAGTGATGTCAGGTGGTTCAGAAGTCACAAGGCATCGCCTTGACACAGCTTTTAAACTAAATTACGAAACTAGCTACAACATATGAAATACACAGAAAAATTAGTAGTAAAAATACTACAACAGGTAATTCTGACAGTAAACTATATTTAGTCAGATATTGCGTCACCAGTGAAACAAGTGAAACGAAAACTGTTTCAAATTGAACAAGGTTACTTAATTATCCCCCAGCGCATGACTATAGTTATTTGCCAAATAAACAAAATTCAAGCTTACCCCAAACTCAGAGCAGAAAGTTCGAAGCTGCAGGGGAAATTTAAGCATAACAAAGTGCAGAGGTAGGCCATAGCCATGACCCTCGTCGCCAGTTGATATGTACTTGGACTTAGATATTATTGGGTTGCTCAAAGCAACTTACCCTAACTAAAAGAAAGGGCACAAACACTCGTGTTAATATCTATTAAGTGGTTGTTTATTATGAGCTAGGCACATACATTTATAGTTTATGCTAAGTCACATGGCTTGTTACTATTGGCTAACAATAACTGATAGGTGCAAGATGCAGCCTGTAACAACGAATCAGAGCAATGATCTTTAACACCATGAAATGGCAAAGGATGATAGCAATAAATAACATGCAAATACTGTGTGCACGAAAGGTGCACACAACAACAAATCTAGGAACAGACCTTTCAGCATTAGTTATTAAAAGGTTATTGAGTTAATGAAGAAATTCCCTAAAAGTCGAGATCCAGACGTTCTTGATGCAGCTGCCAACAAGTTCATCCAGCGTACCTTCTTTTCGAACTGCTGTCCATGCACATGTTCGTGCAAATAGTGGCGTACCACCAAATGGTCCCATGCCGTCTGTGCTTCCTGCACACCTGGCATCTGCGGCTCTTCGTACTCTTTTCGTGGCGATGACTGATACTTACTGGCGATGGCTGATACCTACTGGCGATGGCTGGAAGTCTTATGGGGTGTGCCTTGCATACTCGATTGAAGAGCTGGGAGCGTTTCCCGGCCCTTTTCATGCCATTGACCATGACCATGTTGAGCCTGGCATTGACGATAATCTAGTTGAGTTTTGGAAGAAGAGGTAGCGGGGTGCCATCTTATGGACCTACTGCCGACATAGAACGAGGAGATGAGTTGATTGGCAATGTCCACGCCATTCATGCATTCTGTCTAAGTAGTGGCTGCTGGAGGGCAAGTGACTAAGTGTTTCTGGCCCCGATGAGTCGTCCAAAGTAACATTTTCCGACCAAAGGATCCACGTGGGTTCTGCATATATGGATGACCATCGTGTCCCACCAAATGCTCAACAGTGGTCGGCTGCTCTGATGCAGGACACTGTCGCAGTATGAATTTCCGCAACTTCCACGTGAACTCATATGGCATTATGGCAGCATTGGCGCGTAGGCTCCTGCATGCGAAGGTTCATAGCTTGGCGTAAACGAATTGAAACATCAGTGCTGAAGTAAACCAGTTACCACTGATGATGGTATCACCCTGGTTGAGGTAGTGGCGTGCGGTGTAGATCGTTGTGTTAGCCATCTTGTTGTTCTGAGTTCCTTAGCAGAGTCTTGGGCAGGATCCACGGCCATGTGGTGATTTATCAGACATGCCTCGTTTGTTGAGGATGTAACCGTCGAATGGGTCGCAAAGATTGAATTGTTCAAAGCTTTCCTTGATGGGAATCTTGGGTTAGTAAATCTTGATCTTGGATCTTCCGGTGTACGCAGTCATGGGTTCCTCTATGCAGGGAATTGGTCCAGGGTTTCTGCACTCGCGGAATGCCTTGTTGATCCATCATCGGTCGCACCTTCATTATTGCATCCATGTATTGTCCTCCTTGGCCTTCTGCTATTCGATGGCTTGCTTGATTTAGGCGAGGCAGTTTGAGGATCAGTACCGGTGAATGATGGCTCTTCAAACAGCCAAACGTTGTTCCAAATTTGATAGAACCTCTGTCTGGTCATGGTCGACCTGATGGACAGGTTTCCCAGATCTGGGGACATGGACCAATACTGCGCCATTCAGGCAGGTCGTTGTAGCACATGTGATCAGTGTGCCAATGAAAGCCAGGAACTCCTCTTTCATCAATGGTTCCCACATGGTAGTGGGTTGTGGTCATTTTCGTTTTGGCGATGTTTGGCAGGCTTGCATGATGGTCGTTACTGATGTTGGCACCTTGGTAGCTGGCTCTTGGCTAGAATTGGAAATAGACTCTGTTTCTGCTTTTTGGATTTGCAAAGACTGGATCGGCGACGTTGATGATGAAGATGCTGACTTTCTTATCCTTAGTGTCTTATCCAGATCTTACCACATCTCCTGTAGCAGCAACCATCCCATGCTCGAATCCTCTGAGGGATCTACTGGTGTCGCGGTTGGCTGAAACTGTTGGCTTATGCGGCGATTGATATTTTGGGCTATCCTGGCACGTCGCATCTTCTGTATGGAGCTTGGGACCAATAATCGTTTACTCTTTTGGTGCTGGGGTGGCTTGGGGAACATCAGAGGCATTTGTGGTATTTCTGTGAACGTTTTACTTCTGTAGATCTTGTCGTAAAGTACGACTCGCCAACACCATTTGAGGGCTCTAGTTTACTTGGTTCAAGTGATGGTGGTGGTGATGCTGGTGGTGGTGGTTAACTAGGTTGGCTGTCGTTGTGGTTGCTCTTCCGTCATCTTCTGCCGAAACGATGCAGATTACTTTCTCGGGTTCGCTGCAGTAATTCACGAATGTACCTGAATTTCGTATTCGTCCCATGGGTGGAAGCGGCGGGGATTCTGCGACTTCGGAGATCAGCTTGCGATAGAGTATTGATTGTATATCGGCTTTCACTGCTCGAGACCTCTTGTACTGGAGAGATGATGGATGAGGTGCATTCCTCTGCTGGTATGGTATGACCTAGTAGATTGACCGACCGGACTCATACATGGTGAATGCTTCTGACTGCAGTGTCAGACAACCTGGCATGGGCGTAGTGGACAAGGTGTCTGTTGAGGTTGGCGGTCTTGTCAAACTCACTGGCCTTGTTTCGTCCTCCTCACTGCTTGATATAAGCTTGAAGTCATCGTCGTCCTTCAACTTGCTTTCATCTAATTGTTTGTCCAACTCGTCCTCCTCTTCTTCCTCATTGTGGCTGCTGCCTTCGCAGTAGTCCTCGTTTTCCTCACAGTAATATGGGTACTCTGATTCGTCATGCTCCTCCTCCACGGCAACATGTAGTTGTGGTACGTGCGGTTGTGCTTGGCCCGACCTGGCGGCTTTTTTCATGGCCACATCTGGTTGTGGTACATGTGGCTGTGCGGCTAGACCCTACGGCTTCTTCCATGGCCACATCTGGATGTAGTATGTGTGGCTGTGCTTTGGCTCAATCCGGCGGCTTCTTCCATGTCCACGTCTGGTTGTGGTACGTTTGGCTGTGCTTGGCTAGACCTGGTGGCTTCTTCTATGGTTACGTCTGGTTGTAGTACATTTGGCTGTGCTTGGCTCGATCCGGCGGCTTCTTCCATGGAGACTTCTGGTTGTGGTATGTGCGGCTGTGGTTCGCTTGGACATCCAGTGAGAGGCAAAAACTGGCAGTAAATGGTGTGAGGTGATGGTGACGGCAGATCCAAGGACTCGACTGCTGAGTTGACCACGGTGGCATCATCCTCCACAGCAGATGGGTCCCCATTACTCGAAGTTTCGACATTGTCTGCTGGTCCTGGCTTTCTGGCTGACATGACATTCCATTTGCTGCGTTTGGCATTGCTGTCTCTCTCTTCTATGAATTGGTTGGTCCTCCTTACGTTGAAATCTGGCGTCTCTTCGAAGAAATCCAACTCCTTGCTCTTCTTGTTGCATATGCCGGTGTAGCCCATTGGAGGTCTGGGGATACCTCTCGTGTCTTGGTACTCACTTAGCTGTTCGCTCCAAACCCAATAAAATTTGCATCTGGTGTTGCTGGTGCTAGACTTCTAAACTACGGGGTAGCTGGGGAAATCGTCCATCGGAGCTACAGCAGAGACATCAACCTGTCTGCCCGCAGTTAGTCGAAGAGATGATCAGCATGTGGCGAGTAGGCGACTGGGCGTAAAGTCCCAGTTCCCTCTCACAACTTTTGAATGAATTGAAAAAAAGATATTGAAACTCTAGCAATGTAATTTTGGTTAAAGGATCTACTTTTGTGCACAATAGGCATTTCGCCTGCCCCTAGGGGCCCCAACTTAGAAATTTCCAATGGGCTGGGATAGAAGATTACCTTATTTGAAAGATCTTCATTAGGCGAGTAAAGTGCTGCAATGATAGCTTCGAAACGATGTGCTCACCCAAAATGGCGGCTGGTCAAACATTAGGATTTTCCTCTGCATCCTTACGTGTTACTCAGACTAACAACGTCGTAAAGGGACGTAGGTGGCAGCAAAATGCTTCGTTCAATTTGGTTGGATTACACCCACAATGTCGTTTGCGGTTTGCAACCCAGAGTGTGGGTCTCAGTGCAGGTGATCATTCATTGTGGGGCTTTGGATAAAGCCACATATCACTGAGGCGAACATGATATTTGGCATTGGAGAATTAGGGAGAAGACGAACAAGACTGCGCCTTGCTGCCCGAGATGCGAGTTTTAGGCGAAAACTATCAAAAAGGTAGAAAAGACATGGGGAAGCAGTGGCAGAATAGGCATGGGATGGAGAATGGAATAGCCGAGGGTAAATCCGATCGATGGATGCATTATGTGGATCCCAGTTGCTGGATGTTCCCGAAGTAGTGTTGCCGAATGGTTACACACTATGTGGCAGTGCACCTAGTAGAGCTAATGCAGGTCAAATTGCGAACCAACAGTGCTAGTGATCTAACAAGCCAAACCCCATCAAAATCGGACGAATAGTTTTGAAGTTATTAAAAATAACTCCAGGTTTATCTCAACTCTTCGTCCAAACCACACTTTCCATTCAGCTTTCAAGTACTATTTGCTTTCTTTCAACTTTCATCCATTTTGTACAAACGGTCACATGTTTATTACAGAACCAAGTCATCTGTGTAAATCCAGTCACTTATGGATTCAGGCATGCTGTGCTGAAGCGCAGTCAGAAAAAGGCTGCACGCGCTAACCCGCCCTTCCCTATGGCATGCCTACGACAATGTGATTAGACACTGCTTGGTGTCGTAGTCCGTGCCACAGCGCATTTACCCACCATGATATTGAAGAACACAATTTATATTAACCCTGGCATTGTTATTGGGGTTGCCGGGCGTTCCAGAAAGATATAAATAAAATGGCAAGCAATCCTTCTCTCCATAGAATTCATCGGGTACCAATGTGGGGTCTAGGTAGAAGATGGAATTTAAGCAAACCCAGGGACTCCTACCTTTCAGTACCCGATCTGGTCTGACCAGCCTGCATCACTAGTCATGTACCTGTACCATCAAAAGAAGACGTAAGCACAGACCAATGATGCCAGCCGGCATCGTATGCTCTAACCGAGGAAGTAAACATACTACGTCATCGTAGTAGCTAACCTGTCCTTCGTGCCCTTGAACCATCCTTAGAAGACGTAGAGCACTCAGTCTGCAGAAAACAAGTAAGTAACTGTTGCCACCCAGGTAGTACCTTATTTAACACACCGAGGTGGCTAAGAGCGATTCAGCAGGTCTACACGGCTACACAGAACCTTTGACTCTCTACAGATGTGCTTGGCATGGAGAATAGTTCTTCCAAGAATCTTAGTCATGCCAACCCTCTCTCTTGATAGTTGTTATTTAGACCACCACATCTGCGTTTCTAATGCAGAAGAAGGTCTTTCCTACTCACAGAAACGAGATTCCCTAATCAGTGAAGAAGAGAGCATTGATGGCGTAAAGTAGCCGTACCCCTGAACAAATCGTGCTTTCTTTGGCTGCAAAACCCCATTCCGCCACGCGATGTTTCATAGTGCATGTAGTTTTACTATCGCAAAGATCGATAACACCCAACATGGCCACCCACTCAAGCGGCAGTTGTTTGCTCATGGCTGCAAAAGATAAGTCCAACAAGAGCATCCAAAAATTATTGCCTGCAGGAACGTCATGTGGCAAGCAGGACCTTTCACCACTGAGGGAGGTGCCCCAGGACATGCTGAAGGCATCAACACAGTCCCCAGTTGATGCCCTTGTAGCCTGGCAGCCATGTTTTGGATTAATGAGATTCCCAGTCGACCAAGCCAGCCAGCTGGCAGTACATTGTCCTTACATACTACGTGTGGATGTGGCTACGGTGGATCCCTGCCAACTTCGGTTTTCTCGGTAACGAACTTGCAGATGCTTGTGCGAAGTACGATACCCGGATGGCATTCATTGAAAATCTACCCACTCCTGTGACCGTTCCTATAAAGTTGCTCAAATCTGATATCCTTGGTGCCTGGTAGGGGAAGTTTGGCTGGTCGGATAGACGGCTGACTGCCTTTCTTCCCCAAGTTGCGTTGGTTGAACCTTTTCTTCTGAAGAAGGTCGTACAGGCTGTTACTGGCCACGGGAAGTTTGCTTCTTATTTACATCGCTTTGGCATTTGGCCTACCAAGATTTGTGATTGTGGTTTCACTGATGAGGTTGCCGGACATGTGTTGTTGGATTGTCCTTTGACATGTCGTGCTGCTGCCTGTGTGACCTTCCTTATTTCCTGTTCCACTTCTCCTGGGCTTTTTCCTCCTTCCGAGGACAACTTCGTTCTGGACCTCACTCCGACTTTTGATTCGTGGGAGGATTCAGATGTTTTCGGGTCGCCCAGGGGAGGAGTTGAGGAGGATGATTTAGTCTTAAGCCTGTCCTAATGCCTGCGCATTCCATCGTTCAGTGGAACTGCCAAAGTTATCGGACCCATGCAGAAGAGCTGCGGCTGCTTTTGTCGCATTGGCGACCTCTGTGCTGCTGCCTTCAGGAAACTTGCTTTAAGGCGTCGGATAATCCGGTTGTTAGGGGTTACTCTGTCTACCGTCTGGATGCAGACCCTGTGCCACGTGCTCATGGTGGTGTTGCAGTGCTGGTTCAACACTCTCAGCAGCGTGCCAGTGTGCCTCTGCACACTAGATTTCAGGCGGTAGCAGTTCGAGTTTCTTTTCAATTCGTTATTGCTGTCTGTTCGGTTTATTTACCGCCGGATGAGGTCTTTGGGGTTGGTGACCTGGAGGACCTGGTTCGCCAGCTTCCTGCCCCGTTTCTCCTGCTGGGCGACTTAACAGCCTCCACGTCCAGTGGGGAGGACCTAATACTGACAACAAGGGCAGAATCCTTGAGGAGTGAATGCAGAGGGGGTCCGTTTGCATCCTGAACGATGGAGCCATGACACACTGTAACCTGGCCACGGGCAATTGGTCAGCGGTGGGCGTCCCCTGTCGCAACCTGGCCGTCCCAGTTCACTTCACTTGGGCTGTCACTCCCGATCTGCATGGAAGCGATCACCTCCCCGTTGTGTTGTCCGTGACACAAGGGGGTTCTGTGGCTTCCAGGCCAGCCCGGTGGGCGCTTTAACGTGCTGAATGGTCAGCCTTTGCTGAGGCTGCTGTATTTCAGCGTGCGGTTGAGGACTTTTCTGATGTGGATGAACTTTCCACTCATTTCGCTGACGTGGTCCTTGCTGCTGCTCATGCTACTATCCCGCATTCTTCCACACAGCCACGGCGGGTTCCTGTTCCATGGTGGACGCCTGCTTGCGGGCGGGCTATTCAGGCCCGCCGGCGAGCGTTGCGTGCATTTACGGTCATCCCAACGACTGACAACTTTGTAGCCTTTAAGCGCTGTCGTGCCCGTGCCAGGTATGTCATCCGTGAGGCTAGACGTGCTTCGTGGACAGCTTATGTTTCGTCGA